>CANUEX010069336.1:0-126618 GCA_948099535.1 Jatropha multifida
TTTATTTAACTAATTAATTATCAAAATTATCCCTAAAATAATAAAATTCACCTATAAATCAACAAAATAATTAATCAACCACCAAAATACTATTATATATTATCAAAATATAAACTCAACCAAATAATTAATCAAATAATAAAATCATTCAACTAAAAATAATAAAATCAACCAAATATTAAAATTAACAAACTAATTAATCAAAAATTTAACTAAATAAATTCTAAAAATAATAAATTTATGCCCAATAAATGTTAAATTTCCAAAAAGTCCTTGAATCGGAGGAGGAGGAAACGGTGGCCGGAAGCAAGCTGGGCTTGCTGCCAAGGTCGTGTGGAGGAGCTAGTGATGGCTCAAGGCGGCACGACGCGAAGAACAAGCTGCTGAAGTCGCGCAGAGAGGGAGGCAGAGCAGAGCTGGGTCGCAGCCGCACGAGGAGGAGTTGCTGGAGCTCGCTAGAAATGGTGGCGCGACGAGAAGAAGGAGGTCTGTGATGGTCCGGCAGCGCTGCAGCTCTTGCTGCAGTGGCTGAAATCGCAGAGAGGGAAGCAGGGGCGGAGCTGCTGCTGCTGGAACTGCGACGCGACACTGCAGGTGCAGAGGAGGTGGTCGCGCGACTGAAGTTGCTGCTGCTGCTGCTGGAGGAGGAGCTCCCGATTGCAGAGAGCGGCACTGCTGCTGCTGTCGTGGCGGCGCGGGACAGAGAAGGAGGAGGAGCTGGCGGAGCTCGTGGCGCAGCAGAGAGACAGTGAGAAAGAGCGACACAGAGGGACAGTGAGGAAGAGAGCAGCAGGGAGAGGAAGCAGAAGAGAGAAAGAGAGAGAAGAGGAGGAAGAAGGCTGGTGGCGCGGTGGCCTGAGGAGTGGCGCAGGGAGAGGGAGGTGATGGAGTTGCAGTGGTTGTGAGCTGAGTGAGAGAGGAAGGAGAGGTTTAAAATAAAAAATAAAATAATAAAAAAATTAATAAAGTTTTATAATTATTAAATAAAAACAAGCCGTCCAAGTAAGTTGTCGGAGAGAAAAAAATAGTGACGCACAGTATTTTTTAAAAATATTCGATTCGGGTCTAATTTAAATTAATTCGGTCCAATAAAAAAAATATTGGTCCGATTTTATTCGATTGAAGGTTATTCGATAAATTTTTGGGCGAACCAAAATGATTTTCGGTCCCGATAATATTATTTGGCGTAATATTATTGGCTAATAATTTACAATTCAAATTTAAATGGGAATGTTTCGAAATAAAAATTTCTGAATATTACAAATAGTTAGGATCTGCTCGGTAAAATTAACTATTTTAATAATTTACATATTCTAATAGTTGTTTAATTAACATTTGTCATATGTTAAAGAGGGTAATATTTTGTATTATCTCAAACACTAAATACTAATATAAACTAAAGATTGTCACCGATTCAATTTGAATCGAAATCAAATCTCACTGTAAATGAATCATAATTGAACCGAAATTAAAATCAAATTAAAATCGACAGTTCAAGGATTAGTTCAAATTTAATATTTTAAAAACCTTGAACTACCTGTTCTATGAATTGGAACCGGCGATCCAAGAAACCGGCCACATTTAATATAAACACTATATTACTAAATATTATAAATAATAAAAATAGATTTTAATTTAGTCAGAACATTATATGATATATGGAAAACGGTATGGGCTTTGCTTGAAATTTCGGAATGATTCACAAACAGCAAGTTGGGTTTCGGGACAATTGAGGAACAGAGCAACACTCGGTTGAAATTTGAGATAATTCACAATTTTAGGCAATCAAATCCCTTTTTAGAGAGTTCAAATTGACAAATGCCTTAAATAGATACTGAGTAAAGAAGTTCAGAATGGACCTAAAATATAACGCCGTTTTTAGAACTGGGCCAAAGCCGGACCACGCATGTGGTCTGGAGGCCGTAAGTGTGTCTAAAATTCTAAGTATAGTGCCGATTGGAAATGGAAGCACATTAGAGGTATCTTTGATCTTCGAAACGCCACGTGTACTCAATTAGCTCCTTTAACTGACACCTCACTTCTCTTCCCACCAGCTTGTTTTGTCTGCCGCCGCATTGAGAAACGTTTCCAAAAGAGTCCCACCGTTTGACTTTCTAATCAAAACTTACCAAAAAGTCATTGGTCTTTCTCAAGTACATGTACGTTTACCTGATTTTTAAGCAAGTGAATTTTATAATCATTTCCTTCCAATAAAATCAATAAATAATAATATAATAATAATTATTACTGTACTTAATAATTTTATCTTAAAATACTACAAATTAGTTTTATAAACTTAATTTAATGGTCGTTGTATACGGCTGCTATATAAGAAAGAGAGAAGAACTGTTATTACCATTTGATGATTAATAATATTTTTCCTTTTTTAAAAAAATTAAGAGATGCAATTTCAAGAAAAAAATAAATAGATTTTAAAAAAATAATTTTAAAAGATAAAATTTATATGAACGCTCCATGGCTTTCTATAAATCATACATAATTTTTAATTATCATGAGTGCATTTTTTATCTGGAAAAAAATTCTTAAAACAGTAGTAATTTTTTAAATTTTTTTATAAATTAAATAGCAAATATATTAAAAAAAGCGAATGAAACTAAAGATGAGCGCTCGGCTGATTAAATTAATCAAAATCAATTAACTTGATTTTGATTTATCTAAAAATATTTTTATAATATTTAAATTTAAAATTAAATGATTCACCAATCGATTAAAAAATAATTAAATGGGTGCGATCCAGTTTAGATTTGGATATGTTGATACTGGTAGGTAACTGTTCTCAAACAATTATTGAATCTGATCGATTTGATTCAGTTCTCGGTACAAACTGAGAATCGCTCACCGCTAAACGAAGCAAAATATTTACGTAACTCTCCAGAACAGTCTAGCTAACTCTCACATCTTCCGGTGCATGTCTGGACACTGGAGTTTCCTGTTTCTCTCTATACATAACATAAATCTCCGCCACTTCCTTTTTATCCAACACGGCCAAAACAAAGTATCTCAAACAAACTGTCTACTTTCCATTTCAAGCTTTTCAACAATGTCAGCCAGTACTGAGAAAGCCATAGGGATCGACTTAGGCACCACCTACAGCTGTGTAGGCGCTTGGCTAAACGACCGCGTAGAGATCATCGCTAACGACCAAGGCAACCGCACTACACCTTCCTATGTTGCCTTCACCGACACCGAACGCTTAATCGGGGATGCAGCAAAAAACCAAGTCGCCATGAATCCAGAAAACACAGTCTTCGACGCTAAACGACTTATCGGTCGTCGTTTCTCTGACGCTTCTGTTCAGAACGACATGAAGCTTTGGCCTTTTAAGGTGATCCCAGGACCTGGAGATAAGCCGATGATTGTCGTTCGTTATAAAGGAGAACAAAAGCAGTTTTCTCCGGAGGAGATATCCTCTATGGTGTTAACCAAAATGAAGGAAATAGCAGAGGCGTTTCTGGGTCACAGTATAAAGAATGAGGTGGTTACTGTTCCGGCTCATTTTAATGACTCGCAAAGGCAGGCGACGAAGGACGCTGGTGCTATTTCTGGCCTTAATGTTTTGAGGATTATCAACGAGCCAACTGCTGCTGCCATTGCTTATGGTCTTGATAAGAAGGCATCAAGGAAAGGCGAACAGAATATTCTTATCTTTGATCTTGGCGGGGGAACTTTTGATGTTTCTTTGTTAACAATAGAAGAAGGCATTTTCGAAGTGAAAGCTACGGCTGGTGATACTCATTTAGGTGGTGAAGATTTTGATAATCGGTTGGTTCACCATTTTGTATCAGAATTTAGGAGGAAACACAAGAAAGATATTAGTGGAAATTCCCGAGCATTACGAAGATTAAGAACTGCTTGTGAAAGGGCAAAACGAACATTATCATCAACTACACAAACAACAATAGAGATTGATTCTTTATATGAAGGTACTGATTTCTATTCTACAATTACTCGTGCGAGATTCGAAGAGTTAAATATGGATTTATTTAGTAAATGCATGGAAACAGTTGAGAAATGCATTCTTGATGCTAAGGTTGATAAAAGACAGGTTCATGAAGTAGTTCTGGTAGGTGGGTCGACAAGAATTCCAAAAGTTCAACAGATGTTATCGGATTTTTTCAATGGGAAAGAGCTCTGTAAAAGTATTAATCCTGACGAGGCTGTTGCTTATGGTGCTGCAGTTCAAGCTGCAATACTCAAAGGCGAAGGAAGTGAAAAAGTGCAAGATTTACTGTTGCTTGACGTAGCACCTTTAAGTCTTGGGCTTGAAACTGCTGGCGGTGTTATGACTACTTTAATTCCAAGAAACACAACAATACCGACCAAGAAAGAGCAGATTTTCTCTACTTATTCTGATAATCAACCTGGAGTTTTAATTCAAGTTTATGAAGGAGAACGAGCAAGAACAAGAGACAATAATCTTCTTGGGAAATTTGAACTTACTGGAATCCCTCCAGCTCCAAGAGGTGTGCCTCAGATAAATGTGACATTTGATATTGATGCAAATGGGATTTTGAATGTTACTGTAGAAGATAAGACTGCGGGGGTAAAGAACAAGATTACAATTACGAATGATAAAGGGAGGTTGAGCAAGGAAGAGATAGAGAAAAATGGTGCAAGATGCAGAGAAGTATAAAGCAGAAGATGAGGAAGTGAAGAAGAAAGTAGATGCAAAGAATAATTTAGAAAATTACGCCTACAATATGCGAAACACTATCAAGGATGAAAAATTTGCAGGGAAATTAGATCCACAAGATAAGGAGAAGATAGAAAAGGCAATCAATGAGACATTGGAGTGGCTTGATAGGAATCAATTGGCTGAGGTTGATGAACTTGACGATAAGTTAAAGGAACTTGAAGGGTTGTGTAATCCTATAATTTCAAAGATGTATCAAGGTGATGATAGTGGTGGTGATGCTCATATGGGTGGCGATATGCCCGGGGGTGGGACTAGCGGGTCTAACTATGGACCTGGGCCAAAGATTGAGGAAGTTGACTGAAGTTGTAAGTAGCAAGTAGAAAGTCTTGTGGGGTGGTTCTTTTGGTTTGCTTTAGTTCGTGTTTTTCTGGGTAGGCTTGTAATATAGTGCTACAATAGTCTTTATTTTCCTTCCATTTTTGCTGTTCTTTGATTTGGTCTTTAATTGCTTCTGTTTTAATAGCATACTGGCAGTATATATGTGTTATAGTTCTCTTTATTTTTTTTTATAATAATTGTAGTTCTGTTAGACAGAAGTTTGTTTTTATGATTTAGCAATTATTCTAAAACACAAATAAAAAAAATATGAATGAAATAGAAAATGTTAAAAGTACTGATGCTAGTTGGAATTAAGAAATTAAAACGCAAAGTAAGCAAACATTTGATCAGACAATATATAAACTAGACTAATAGAATGTGAGATGTTTTAGTTTTCCTTTAATGGGTGAAGCTGATGCCTTCAAATTTCAGGTTCAGTGTCTATCTCCATCTTGAAGGGGGGGTTTGCTTTGCCTTGATGAATTTGGAGAGTTGCTATCCATAAAGAAAAATAAATAATAATTTGCGAGGGATGAAAAATCCTAATTACGATTAAGATTTGAATTGGATTAGTCGATTTTTGATATATAATAGATTCGAATATCAGTGGTTTATAGTAAAAAATAAAAAAAATAAGAATTTACAAATTTTTGAAGTGCTGGGAAGGAAAACAAAAAATGATTACTCTTAAATCCACATAGAATTTAATTACGTATAGCGTGAGTATGCGGCTACATAATTAATTTAGCGGCAAAAATTTATTCATTTTATTTCTTTATGGGTTAAATCCAGATTTAAACCAGTCCCAGGCCCAGCCCACATTTCGTCACCCTGAACAGAAAAAAGGAAAAACATAAAATAAAATAAAATTTCCGGATAACAATTTCTCTCTCCCAAGTCCCGAGCTTATCAGCCGAATTGCCACTCGACTTTCACTCTACCACCTGAGCTAATGGCTGGGATCACCAGCACCAGCAGCTTCTTTATCCTAACCGCGACGACAAGCAGAACGACGTCGTCTTTACTCTCTCTGGCCTCTCTCGAATCCAAGCTCTTCGGACTTCGATTGCCTGGCTCCAATCTCTCCAAACCTGACTCTCCCATCTCTCTATCGTACGCCTTCTCCATCTCTGAAGTCACCGCCCGTTACGGTGGGTCCCGTTCCGGTTTCGATCCCCGCCGGTCAAGGAAGAGTGCTTCTGACGATGAGCAGGCTCTTGATATCTCTACTATTAGGTAATTGTTAGTTTGTTGCATAGTTTGTGCGATTGGAAGATTGAATTAAAATTTGTAAATGTGGTTATATTGTAGGTCTCCTAGTGTGAGGCTCATTGACGAGCAGCAAAATATGGTTAGTATTGGCTCTATCTTCGTTTTTTGTAGCGTTGGAAAGGGAATTATGTCAAAAGAATTGAAGCTTACTGGAAGTGCTTTGGCTTTGGAATCAATGGGATGGTAATGGGAACATTTTCTGTATTTAATAACCAAGTTGATAATGAGGTTGCCTGTGCTTATGTAGGTTGGAGTGGTGCCTAAATCCCAGGCAATTCAAATGGCTGAAGATGCTGAACTTGATTTGGTATGTATTCTTGGTTAGTTTCAGTTATTTACTTAGATTTGTTTGAGTTACGTTATGGTTCCTTAGGGTGCTTAGAGTGCTTAGTATGTATTCCTCTTTATATCAAATAATCTATCCAAACATTTTGCTTTAGTAATATACGTTTTAGTTCATTCATCAGTGTTGCTTTAGTACCATTGTTTGCCAGTTTCATTTGAATTCATAATTATATGGTAGCTGTATATCATAAGGTGACAATTAGAATTGCACTTTTTCCATATGATTATGGATGGCAGCATGTATTACGAATATGTTCAGGTGTGGGTGGGTTATGAAATGTTTTTTAGAACTTGAATTCGTGGGTGAGAGCTCATATACTTGGATTTTTACTGTTGGATGCCAGATTTTAAGGCCTATGTAATTGAATCTTGTTATTATTTTAAAGAACCAGTCTCCTGAGTAATTGGATATGGCATGGCTGCAATTGGTGCTGCAGCTATTCTTTACAGCTGTGTTCAAGGGGAACAGAAATTTGTTTATTTTCTTCAAAACCTTTTGACTTTTAACCTTCTGATGGTTGAGCATTTTATTCTTTTATCATTGTAGGTGATATTATCCCCAGAAGCAGATCCTCCAGTTGTCAGAATAATGGACTACAAGTAAGATATTTTCTGAACTTTTTCTTTTACACAAAAAATCAAATGTGTGTCATTGTAGGATGGAAGACCATTGCATTTGGAATGAAACTATCAATCATCTGACAAATGCTTTTTTCTTGTGATTGGTTAACATTTCCAGATCAATGCATGGTTCAATTGCAGTTTTTAGGGCTTACATATAATTTCAGGTTATACAGATCAAGGAATAATTATGGGAGAAATGTTCCCTATAGTTACTGGATAGGTACTAGATATAATGGGCTGGACCTGGACACTTGTAGTTGGCCAATGAACCAATGAGTCGGGCCTGGATCCCCTGTAGTAGCCAATGAACCAACAGGGCAGGCCATGGTTGGCCAATGAACGTACAAAGGGGCCAAATCAGTTGATATGAAAGTGTGGATTGGACAGGCTTATGCATAATGATGAAAAAGAAGGACATAATCTATATGAGCGTGTGCATCAAATGGGCACTCTCATAATATTGGAAAGCAGGCGAGATGGTTCGAGTGGATAAATTATTATATGCCCTATTTTCACTAATTTTGACTGTTGGCCTTTTTGAGCTTTTTGTATCTTCTTCTAAACATGAACTGCAAATATTTTGCTTAAGCCATAACAGTGCTATGTTTGAATTTCTCTTTAGTTGGAAGTCTTAAAATGAAATTGTATTCCCATTTGTTTGCTTATCAACATATTGTGAAGTTATTGATTTTTCATTTACTGTTCTCTTCACAAAGTTCGGTGAAACATAAAAAATTAATATGCAAGAGCAAAGTGAGAAGGGATGGAAATGATTTAGTGCAGCAAGAGGAGTTGAGCCACCTATGTAGCTATATGAATGTCCTTTCTAGTTAAATTTTATATTTTTAATTGTCTGCCTTGTGAACTTTTCTGAATGGAACGTGCAATAATACTTGCCATACGTCTTTTTCAGCAAATATAGGTATGAACTGCAAAAGAAGAAGAAAGGACAGCAGAAGAAAAGTGCTGGTGAATGTCTAATTTGTTGTTGAGCTTGATACATTTCTTATTCATGTTAAGTCTCTGTTATAAGAATAAATACTGAACAATTGTGCTATTAAATGACAGCAACTCGCATGGATCTAAAGGAACTTAAAATGGGGTGAGGAACAGAGTTTTCTATTGATGATATACTAATTTATTCACAATCTCATTTGTAATCCTCAGTTTGTGTCTTTCTCTCTAAGAATCTAATTTTTGTTAGCTCATCTATAAGATTTGCCATTCATAGCTACCAAACTTGACATCCTGGTCATATATAATCTTTTCAAATGGATGTTTCTTAGATTGGTTAATGAGGTTAGTTTTTCTAGGTTTGTTTCTATATCACTGAAAGAATGTTAAATTTCCTTGTTTAATTCTGTCAACAGTTACAACATTGATCAACATGATTATGATGTACGTCTGAGAGCTGCTCAGAAGTTTTTAAAAGATGGTGACAAGGTTGTTCTATATTTCCTTTTATTAGTATTAGCATATGCTCACATACTCCAATTCCAAATGCAAGATTGCTTTCGATTGATTTATTTTATTTATGCCTTCCAGGTTAAGGTTATAGTGAACTTAAAAGGCCGTGAAAATGATTTCAGAAATATTGCTATTGAGCTTATCAGACGTTTCCAGAATGATATTGGAGAGGTACTCTTCATATTTGTGTATGATTGAGAGATCGTAGCCTATTTTAAACTATCTGATGCCTTGATACTAGTTAGAAGTTAGAAACAAAATAAAAAGGTTTCCCTCCAGGGGTTTCTCAGCTGCACTGGACTGGGTGTATTCATATCAGGCTGACCTAATTGAAATGGAAACCTTTGTAGATCCATCTTGCTAATGGCTGTAGGCCAAGGCAGGCCATGGTTCCAGACTGAACAAGAACCAGAACTGCTGGTTCAGGCCAGTTCTTTCGACTGGATGGGGTGTTTTTCAAGGCCAAAATTCAAAATTTTCATTTTTTTGGAACCAGTTCCTAACTGGAACTGAACCCTCAGTCCCAACCTCGGGATTTGATCCCATGTCCAGTTCCTTTTTATTTTATGGTTCCATCTGATTCGATTCCAGACGTTTCCATTCCCAGTTCCAAACTGAAAAAAGGGCAGGCTGTATGTACAACCATATTTTGAAATAGTCTGAAATGCCTTGCAGTGTAGGAGGTCAGGGCATCAAACCCCTGGCGGCCTCTTCCCTTCAAGAGTTCCTGATGTCAAAAAGAAAAGACTGACCCTAACAGCAAATAAGTTCTTTGCTTGACAATCCTAAACCATCCACTATCAAGGATATTTTCTTGTTACTTCGTCTGTCTATTTTGATTATTTTGGCTATAATTTATTTTATGTATCTTCTTTACATTCTTCATTTCTGTATGTCTAACTTTCATTTGATGCGGCAATCTGTAGCTTGCAACTGAAGAAAGCAAGAACTTTAGAGACAGGAATATATTCATTACTTTGGTACCAAATAAGGCTATTCTACAAAAATCACAGGAGCTGCCAAAGAAAAGGGAAAAGTCAGCTACAAATGAAATATCAGCTGGCGTATGAGTTCAGTTTCAGGAGGGTTTTTAACCAAGAATTATTGGCAGGTACTCCATGTTTTTATTTGGCAAATAGGTTTGGGATCTCAATTTTTGTATAGCTTAGTGTAATACATGTATAACAACATTCTTACCGAAATTTTTACAACAGAATCAACCTTTTGTATTTCTAATACTTGTAAGATAAGCTAGGACCGGACTTATTTGTTTATTTATTTCTTTATGTCTCAAATATGAAGTGGTTCAAGGCATATTGTTCTATGATGTAAGGCTGAGTTTAGGGCTTATAGTGAATCTATAAATGCAGTGATCCTATGAGTGTGGAACTCCAACAATAGTATTCTTTACTTTTCCAGGTTTGATGCAACTAAATTTTTCCATTTTGTGGCTCAAACATGGGAACAGTACTCATGGATGGATCAGACCAATCATACAAGGGCAAGAATTCTTTAAACCATTTTTTGAAAGAAGTTGTGAAGCTGCCTTCCTGAGGTTTCTGCATATGGTTTATGTGGATGAATACATTAAATCATCATAGAGAGTTTCTAGTAATAGTTACACGACCGGAGCACTGGTGATCAACAACGAGAATGTGTCTTGTGGATTATGGTTGTTTTTCTCCAATTCAAAAGTTCAAGAGCAATGCCCACTCTTCATTGGTATCTTTTCGGATTATTAAGTATACAGAACTATAGTTTTCTCATAAATTTTTAGTGGAGAAAGGGTTAGAACTTTAATCTTAAACGTTATATGCTGTGAGAGTGGCAAATAGTATTGTTTGTTGATTTTAAAACAAGTACCAAAATTGGGAGATGGCAAAGTTTGGTGTAGGCGCGGCATCTGATCTGATATGTAAATATAGTAGAGGGTGGTGGTGTATTTACGTAGGAGAGGTCACTCTTGTCCAGATAGAGAGGCTTCAACTTACTCAACCAACGATTTTGAAGATGGCTTAGACGCTAAGTTCTTGCAGTTCAAGCATTGCTCTTCACATGTTTTTTTCAGGTTCCATAACCAGCTAACGGACACCTCAAGTTTCAAAATCATGGATTTAAGTGATGCCTTGAGTTTATTCTTGTGGAACCTAATTAACCAAAATGTGCCTGTATCAATGAAATCAAACTAAAAAAAGAAAAGCAAAGGGTAAAATAAACCTTTTAGATTTTATTACATTTATAAAAGCGTGAACCTAATTTTGTAAATATATTATATATATAAATAAAGAAAAGATATCGATCTCAGTTAACATCTTAATATGATTCGGGATGGTCAGCTCTTTTTATGGAGCTCCTACCTACTTTGTATTTATATGATATTTAATTTTAGAAAAATAAATTAATGAAATTATTTTTTTCTAAATTAATACTTTTACATGATTTTTATTTATAGTTTAAAAATAATAATTGTTAATTATTATTATAAAAAATAATTGACATTTTTCTATTTCTATAGCATATTAAATTACATTCCCTTTAAAACATTTCAACCGTCTGCACCAGTTATTAGTTACGGTAAGTAAGTAATTAATTCAAAAGCATAGTTAGCTGGTGAATGTTTTGGAAAAAACTTAATTGCATTGGATCTTTATATTAATCAATATAAATAATAATAATAATGGTTGCCAACAATATTTCTTCCAACTAACTATGCTTAAATTATGAAATCATAACCAACACAAACTATAAATAAATAAATAAATAAAAGAGACCCCTTCAGCCTTATTTATATTTATTTCCAATTACACACAGGTGCTTCTATAGAAGAAAAAAAAAGAGTACACTCAGTTTTTGGACATAAATTCCAAAAGAATGTATTTATCACAAGACAGCAAAAAAATTAGAACTAAACTAACAAGGTGGCCGTTGAAAAAGAAGTAGAAGGATACGAAGGTAGTTGAAAAATAGACGAAGCTTAGCTTTACGGCAATGGTGACTCTGCAACCAACAGCACAACCATCCTCCTTACACATTAGGTGACAGATAATTCACCTTCTATACCCAATAACCTTACCCGTTTCATTCATAAAAAAGAAACACACTTTTCACCAATCAACCTTAACATCCATTTCTCTCTATTCTCTTCCCACTTCTCCTTCTCCATTGACCCATCATGGAAGCCAGTGCCGGACTTGTCGCCGGCTCTCACAACCGCAACGAGCTCGTCGTTATTCATGGCCATGAAGAGGTAAACAAGAAAGATTACTTCTTTTTGTTAAGCAAGTTAATTGTGCATGTGGGTTGTTTAGTTAAGTTAATATCGGGATGGTTATATTTGCATGTGCAGCCAAAGCCATTGAAGAACTTGGATGGTCAAGTTTGTGAGATATGTGGTGATGAGATAGGGGTAACAGTGGATGGAGATTTGTTCGTTGCTTGCAATGAGTGTGGTTTTCCTGTGTGTAGGCCTTGTTATGAGTATGAAAGAAGAGAAGGGACTCGAGTTTGTCCCCAGTGCAAAACTATATACAAGCGTCTCAAGGGTAAATTTAGGATTATAAATATATGATACAAACAATACCATTTTTGCATTTTTCTGCTATTGCACTGCTAATAATATCTCTGTGAAATTGCAGGAAATTTATTCTCTTTTCTGTCTCTAGTTTGATATTTTTTGACTTGCGATATATTTTTAAATTTTCTATTATTATTCTAAGATGCTAATTATATATACAGTGCAGGAAGTTTTCATTTCTCATATTATATTTTGCTTGATAAATATAATAGATTTTTTTTTTCATTTTTCATTTTTTTTAAACATACATACATAGTTATAATCAAAACTCCATCTTAAAATTTTTGAAAATTTTTTTCAAGAAGTTTATCAGTATCTGGAATGTGTTCGACACAGAAATATTAGTTTTTTAGAATTGAATTTCCGACTTTAGTATCTTATCGAGTGTCTGTTTAGTAATACATAAGTAAAGATTCAAAATTTATATTTGTAAAATTTTAAAACATAAAATTCCCTGCACAGGAAGCCCGAGAGTGGAGGGGGATGATGAGGAAGAGGATGTGGATGATATTGAGCATGAATTCAACATTGAAGATGAGCAAGACAAGAGCAAACATCTTACAGAAGCTATGCTTTATGGGAAGATGACTTATGGAAGAGGCCGTGACGATGAGGAAATGATCAATAGCCAATTTCCACCTGTTATCTCCGGCGGAGTTAGATCAAGACCCGTTATTAATCTAACCCTTAGTTAATTTCTTTACTTGTGAATTTTTTTTTCAAAGTTTTAATATTTACTAAATGTATAAATGCATTTGCAAGCAGGTGAGTGGAGAGTTTCCCGTTGGTTCTCATGGAGAACAAATGTTAGCTTCTTCACTTCATAAAAGAGTTCATCCATATCCAGTTTCTGAGCCTGGTATAATAATATTATTATAACTATTGCTTTAAATATAATTACCGGTTAATTTTCTTATAGTTCTCTAATTATCATCATTATTATTAGGAAGTGCAAGATGGGATGAAAAGAAAGAGGGAGGGTGGAAAGAGAGGATGGATGATTGGAAATTGCAGCAAGGGAACTTGGGACCTGAACCAGATGATGATCCAGATGCAGCCATGTGAGTATTTAATTACCCTATTGAAGCTAACTGAGTTCTTAATTTGGGTGATGTTTGATAATATTTTTAAACAATCACTGGATGCAGGTTAGATGAGACAAGGCAGCCATTGTCTAGGAAAGTACCAATTGCATCAAGCAAGATCAATCCTTATAGAATGGTTATTGTGGCTCGTCTTATCATATTGGCATTGTTTCTTCGGTATAGACTTTTGAACCCTGTGCATGATGCAATTGGGCTCTGGTTAACATCAGTCATCTGTGAAATTTGGTTTGCAATTTCATGGATTCTTGATCAGTTCCCCAAGTGGCTCCCGATCGATCGCGAAACATATCTTGATCGACTTTCTCTCAGGTTAATAGGCTATTATAATCCATCTATAGAACGACCTATATAACTGAAAATGTAACCTTTCAAATCTCATGGCGGTGAGTGATGATTTTGCTATGCAGATATGAGCGGGAAGGTGAGCCTAATATGCTTGCTCCGGTGGATTTCTTCGTCAGTACTGTGGATCCTATGAAGGAACCTCCTCTTGTGACTGCAAATACAATTTTATCAATCTTGGCTGTGGACTACCCTGTAGAAAAGATTTCATGCTACCTATCTGATGATGGTGCTTCAATGTGCACCTTTGAAGCGATGTCTGAAACTGCTGAATTTGCTCGAAAATGGGTACCATTCTGCAAGAAATTTAACATAGAGCCTCGAGCCCCTGAATTTTACTTCGCTTTGAAGGTGGATTATCTCAAAGATAAAGTCCAGCCAACTTTCGTTAAAGAACGTAGAGCTATGAAGGTTTGTGATAAACTGCTCTAGATGGGTGTAGAAGAACTTGAAGCTGTATTAGTCAATGAACTAAAGGTTATGTATTTGTGTTATGCAGAGAGAATATGAAGAATTTAAGGTTCGGATAAATGCAATTGTAGCAAAAGCACAAAAAGTTCCTCCAGAAGGATGGATCATGCAAGATGGGACTCCATGGCCTGGAAACAACACCAGGGATCATCCAGGTATGATTCAAGTGTTTCTAGGTCATAGTGGAGGTCATGATGTTGAAGGAAATGAGTTACCTCGCCTTGTTTATGTGTCCCGTGAGAAGAGGCCTGGTTTCGCACACCACAAGAAAGCTGGTGCCATGAATGCCCTGGTAATTCAATTTCACAAGATGAAGATTTCACTACATTCTGTACGATAAATATATAACTTCTTTCAGCAATTTACAGGTTCGTGTCTCTGCAGTGCTTACAAATGCTCCTTTCATGCTGAACTTGGATTGTGATCACTATATCAATAACAGCAAGGCTGTCAGGGAAGCCATGTGTTTCTTGATGGACCCTCAGATTGGGAAGAGAGTTTGCTACGTACAATTTCCTCAAAGATTCGATGGTATCGATAGACATGATCGATATGCAAACAGAAACACAGTCTTCTTTGATGTAAGTCCATTCTTTATGTATATTATAATTTCTCAAACTTTAGTCATATAAATATATAAATAAATTGTGCAAGGAGGAAATGTCAAATGATGTACCTTTGATCTGCAGATTAACATGAAAGGTCTAGACGGAATTCAGGGTCCAGTGTATGTCGGGACAGGGTGTGTTTTCAGAAGGCAAGCATTGTATGGCTATGAACCTCCAAAGGGTCCCAAGCGCCCAAAGATGGTTAGCTGTGACTGCTGCCCATGCTTTGGACGTCGTAAAAAGAAGCAAGCTAAGAAAGGTGCCATTGGAGAAGGTGCAAACCTTGAAGGAATGGATGATGACAAGCAGCTATTAATGTCCCAGATGAATTTTGAGAAGAAATTTGGACAATCAGCAATTTTTGTGACTTCAACTTTAATGGAAGAAGGTGGTGTTCCTCCTTCCTCGAGTCCTGCAGCTCTGCTAAAAGAAGCCATTCATGTGATTAGTTGTGGCTATGAGGACAAAACTGAATGGGGAACTGAGGTATTATCAACAACCAAAACTTCATAGCTCTTTTGGGTTCCAAATTTTGATCTCTTGAACAATTTAGCTTTTGCCTCTGCAGCTGGGCTGGATTTATGGTTCAATTACCGAGGATATCCTTACAGGTTTCAAGATGCACTGTCGTGGCTGGAGGTCCATCTACTGCATGCCAAAGAGACCTGCATTTAAGGGTTCAGCTCCCATCAACTTGTCTGATCGGCTGAACCAAGTGCTTCGGTGGGCTCTTGGTTCTGTTGAGATCTTCTTTAGTCGCCACAGCCCTGTCTGGTATGGCCACAAAGAAGGAAAGCTCAAGTGGCTTGAGAGATTTGCATATGTTAATACAACTATCTATCCTTTCACCTCCTTGCCACTTCTTGCCTACTGTACTCTCCCTGCAGTCTGCTTGCTGACTGATAAATTTATCATGCCAGAGGTACATAATTGCTATTTTCTCTAATAAATAAAAGAAAGATGAATAGCCCGTGCATATTTTTGCAAGGCAAAATAAGTTAAAAATATTTTTTTCGTCAGCCTAAATTATTTACAATATGAAATATATGAGTAAACTCAATGAAATCAAGGTAAATTGACATGTATATTTTTTAACTTCTAAGATAATGGTTAACATGTTTCCGACTTGATATCCATCAGATAAGCACCTTTGCAAGTCTCTTCTTCATTGCTTTGTTCATTTCAATCTTCTCAACGGGTATCCTCGAGCTCAGATGGAGTGGAGTGAGCATCGAAGAATGGTGGAGAAATGAGCAATTCTGGGTCATTGGCGGTATATCAGCTCACCTTTTTGCTGTTGTGCAAGGTCTTCTGAAGGTTTTAGCTGGTATTGATACCAATTTCACTGTCACATCCAAGGCGACTGATGATGAGGATTTCGGAGAACTTTATGCTTTTAAATGGACAACCCTCTTGATACCTCCAACCACCATCTTAATCATCAACCTTGTGGGAGTTGTTGCTGGAATCTCAGATGCTATAAACAATGGATACCAATCATGGGGGCCTCTATTTGGGAAGCTCTTCTTTTCCTTCTGGGTCATTGTTCATCTGTACCCATTCCTGAAAGGTCTAATGGGACGACAAAACAGGACTCCGACCATTGTTGTTATCTGGTCTGTCCTCTTAGCTTCAATCTTCTCCTTGCTTTGGGTTCGGATAGACCCATTTGTCATGAAAACCAAGGGACCTGACACCAAGCAATGTGGAATCAACTGCTAAGTTCATATTTCTTTACTTCTTTGATGTGCACTTGTCTGGAAAATACATGTACATTTTTGCTCTTCACAAACATATGATGTATGAACACAACATGGAGATGCACAAGGAATAAAATTAGAGTGAAAATTTTTGTGTAGCAATTTGTAATGTACCAACTACCAAGTTTTGTAATGGAAGTGAAAGATTTGATTCTTACATATTATTTCTTCCCAACTCCCCCAAGGATTGCAGAATACCTGAAAAATGTCTGAAATATTGAAAAAGCTTAAAACTTGTACAGGCATTAGAATGAGGTTAAACTTCCTTTCTTCATGCAAATTGGATCTGAATCTAAAGGTAAAGCAACATGACAGAGATGAGCTTGCTGATAGATGCTGCAAAAAGTTGTGGCTTGATATAGTCAGCTTTTATTCTGCCATCAAGCAATTAGGCAAACAAAGAACTTAACCATGAAATAGCACCGTTGGCTCATAATCTGTTAACAAAGTCCCAGAATATGACGAGGAAATGCAATGCTATGCTTCTCAAAATGACGGTCCCACTGTTATATAATCAGCACGAAAATGAAACATCGGATGATTATTCCAAACTCACATGCCTTAAATCAGTGTAGAGAACATTTTATCACCAATAGTCCCCACAAGAACATATGCCATCCTTGAAATGATGGAACCTATTAGCATCCCTTACCACAATAAATCTGTTTGTGATTTTGGATATATATTTGGTTGCAGTATGACAGTCTAAACAAACCCGGAGATTCTTAATAATCCTAATTTCAGTTCCGGGTTCACTAGAGATAAGGCCAAAACCAATGGCTAACTTCTCACTGTGAACCTTCATCATTAGTTCCTTCTCTTCTTCCTCCACATCATGTAAAGCAGTGTCAGTTTCTGTCTGAAATCCAGCCTCCTTCAGCTTTCCAGTCAATTTCTCCAGCTCAGCATATATTGCTGCTGATTGTGGATGGGACTGATCACCAGATGTGAAAACATGTGGGACCTGGTCTAACTCAATTAAGGTGCAGCCAGGAGTCTTCATCAGCTTTCTATTTTTAGCTGTTTGTCTCACCAAAGCAGCTTGTGGATAGTTCCTCTCAGTGGAGTAAATATTTGACATCAAAACATAATAACCCATGTTTTGTGGGTCCAATTCAAATAGCTTTTCAGAAGCCACACTAGCTAGTTTTGTGTCTTTATGAATCATGCAAGCACCGAGCAAGGCACCCCAAACAGGAGGACCTGGCTCAACTGGCATTTTCTCAATAAATTCCAAAGCATGCTCCAACCGTCCAGCTCGGCCAAGGATGTCAACCATGCATGCATAATGCTCAGCTAAGGGTTCAAACCCATAGTCATGAACCATGGAATGGAAAACTTCATTACCGTCCCTTACTAAACCAGCATGACTGCAAGCATACAATACAGAAAGAAAAGTGACTCTAGTTGGTGGAATGCCAGATCCTAACATATCATAGAAGAGTTCTAGAGCTCTCTGCCCATGGCCATGGAGACCATATCCAGAAATCATAGCATTCCAAGTTACCTCATTCTTCAGTGGCATCAAGTCAAATAATTGCTGAGCCTCTAATATACTCCCACATTTTGCATACATGTCAATTAAAGCAGTCGAGACATATATATTAGACTCAAAGCTCTTACCCTTAACTAATCCATGCACCCATTTTCCTAGACTTAAGGCTCCAAGTTGAGCACAAGCTGAAAGAATACTAGCAACTGTGACGGGATTTGGACTGATGTTAGACATCTGCATTTCCCGGAAAAGAGAAATTGCTGTTTCTGTTAAACCATTTTGGGTATAACCTGCTATCATGGCATTCCAAGAAGCTAGAGTTTTCTCTGAAGATTCATCAAATAGTTGTCGTGCTGATTCCATTTCATTTAATCTACTATATACTGTGGTCAATGCAGTTGAAACAGAAGAATGCAAAACAATGCCAGATTTCACGCAAAAACCATGGATGCAGTTAGTAAGAGATAAATGCCCAAAGGGGAAACATACAGGAATCAATCCCACAATTGAACTAGAATTTACCTTCTCCCCAGAACCAAGCCACTCTTGGAATAATCTCACTGAAGACTCTGTATCACCATTAGAAGTAAATCCTGAAATCATAGCATTGCAAGATATCAAATCTTTTCTACCAATATCCCTAAACAATATACTTGCCATCCCAACATCCCCACATTTAGAATACAATGAAATCAAACCCGTAAGCACCGAAATATGAGAATGAAAGCCGAGCTTTATTGTCAAGCATTGAATCCCCATTCCTAATCTCAACTCCTGCAATTCTGCTACAGCTGGCAACACTGCAATCACTGTGGTTGAATCAAACCCGGGCCCATTACCAGAAACCATATCCCTAAAAAGATTAATTGAACCCTCGAAATAACACATCCTCGCCAACCCAGAAATCATTGTATTACACAAAACGGTATCTCTTTGAGGCAATCCATCAAACACCTTACGTGCTAAATCCTCCCGGCAAAGTTTAAAATACATGTTGACGAGAGCAGAACCCACGTACAAATCTGAACCAAATCCATCAACAATTCCCTTCCCGTGAAATAGAAGTCCAACCCTCGTGTCCCCGAAACTCGTTGCGGCAGATATAACAAAAGCATATGTAAAGTTATCAGGATAAAGATCAGTGCTTTTTCTCAAATGGGTAAAAATCGAAATGGCTGACAAAGGAGATTCATTCACAGATAAGCCTTTGGTGAGAACGTTGAATAAGAAAAGGTCAGGCTTTGGGATGGTGAAAAACAGGGCACGTGCGTGGTGGGTGGAGCTGAAGTCGAAGAGCTTGTGGGTAAGCTTAGTGGCAACTGGGAGGTCGTTCTGGAGACCGTTGAGGAGGAGCTGGGCATGGAGCTGGGTCAAGTGTGAGAGTGTGGTGGATTTGTTCAGGAGATTGAGGAAGAGATAGCGGGTACGAGGCACGCAAGTGGCAGCTGTTAAGCTTGTCAAGGACATTTCTTTGAATTTTTTTTTTCTTTTCGTTGAGGATGGCGGGGGGGTTTTAACGGGAGTTTACCGTTATGATTTTTGAGAAAGTGGCGGGAACGCACACTCCTTTTTTTTTTTTTCCTTTACAGTTTACATAATTTTATTGAAACTAATTTAGACAATTAATTTGAATAAAAAATTGTAAATTATTATTAAATAATTATAAAACTTTTAATAAAAATGTTATTTTCTAATTTCCATTAGAATCATTATCAGGTATATATTAATAAGAAAATGTTATTGATATTGTCATTATATTTTCATTTTTCAGTTAATTGAATTATAAATTAATAGGAAAATATGAGAAAAAATTGGAAGAATTTTAACTTCAATGAAATTAATCTATAAAACCTTATTTTTCTCATTTCTTATTATTAGTATTATTTTTTATCATTTCCTTGATAAACTGCTCATACATTGAATTGTCAACCTTTTGCTTCCTTCTTTACTTTTCTTTTTCATTTGCCTGATACAAAAAATTACAAGTAGAAAATGATGGAGCCAAAAGCTCACAAGTGAAAAAAAATAATAATAAAAAAGAAAAGAATTAACCCAAATGAAAATTCTGACCAAAGACAACGTAAAAAGAAAATCAATTTACATTTACTGAGAGAGTAGAATACTCTGATTTGTCTCTCTGCTGAAGTAATATTTGGTGAAGGTTAGCTTAGAAGATGAGCAGGCCATGGAGGAACCCTTTTCACCATAAACGGTCGATTGTTAACAGCTTGCTTCATCTGTAACAGATGGGTTCTAATGCTATATTCCTCTACCTGATTCACAACCCAGAAAGGGAAAAAAAAAATGGCAATCAGATATATCATCCAAATTCCAAGCATCCTTTATAGAGAAAAACTAAATTTTACCTCCACAAACTAAGCATACATATTTTTCAAATCTGTGCATATCTGACTGTACACGAATGCTGACAGACCAAAAAATAGTTCCAAAAAAGAAATCCTTCTAGCAAGAAAAACCTCCTTTCAAGCAATGCAAGTAATTACAAGACTGATCTAGGCCAGCGAAACTGATAGAGATATATCAGATTAGCCACATGTATAGTGATAGAATCACAACAAGATTGAACACATTGCTGGAGAATGAAGCAATGACAGCCTGTATATAATTGGCCTCAACAGGCAACAACTTGAATATCCAACCAAGGAAGTAATACCATTTTTGAATTATATCAAATAAATGAAAATGGTCAAGCCCAACCATTTAACCTAACTTATAATGCCTTGATTGACGCTACCAAGTCCCCATACTACTAGAACCGACTCCGTCAGCATGGGCATGGGCATTCTCACAACCGAGTACTCCACAAAACTAAGTGATTTTGTGGGTCTGTGGCATCTCGACCTGGTAAAACAATTCTAAAAGGGAGGATAGAGCAGAGCTTCTGGCTAGTTTCTAGGATGGTAGGCTATTTAATAATGGAATGCGAGACACAAAAATAAATCGAATCATATATTGAAAAAGAAGAAACTAATCATCAGATATGCCTTTTGGTGAAATAATTGGGAGAGTTGTAAAAACTCCATAATTAGACGTGCTCTTAACAAAAATCCTATGATGAGTGACCTCCTGAAAAGTTTTCATTTCACACGGGGATAAAATCGTGCGGATTTTGTCAATCCAGTGTAGAATGAAGTTAATTTAATTCAAAGCAGACAATGCATACAGTGGTTGGAGTCAAGGCATGACATTTTGCACTTAAAAGAGTGCAACAATGAAATCTAGATCAAATAGACCTTATCTACAGCCACACAAATGGCCAAGTCCTTAGAATGGATGTAGAAACTTTTTTTAACATGAATCTCAAGCAAAGTACACAAACAATAAAGCAAGAATAAAATAGGAAAATAAATTCTGATGGATGATGTAATGGCATAATCCAACAAATGGTACATGGAAGCTCAAAATACCCCAAATGAATCACATTCAAAAAGCAAATAGTTGATGTTGTAACGAAGAGTATAAATTCAAGGAAGATGAAACCAGGAACAATGCATGGTAGGTAGGATTGGACCCACGAGATGTGGGTGAGAGGCCAGGGGCCCCCCAATTTTTCTTTTTTTAGTTTCAATTTTGTCCTTTTTTTGTCTTTCATTTTTCCATCTTGGTTCTATCAGCTTTGAATATTTTTCATTTTGGTCTCCTCAACTTTTATTTTTTCTCATTCTAGCACCTCCGCTATTTTTTTACATTTTTACTCTCGGGTTTGTTTTTTCTATTTCATTGCCTTTACATTTTAAAACATCTTCCCATTTTTTTACCCCATTTTATTTCAATTATAAATAATAGGTCTCCAAATTTCTATTTTGAAATGTAAACTCATATTATAATTTCAAGTTTTTCTCTCTTTCCTTTTTTTTTTTTTTGAAAAATAATAAATGCCGTTTTAAAGTGATAAAAAATCATTTTTTAACTATTATTTTGTTTTATCATAATTCTTCATCTTGATTAATTTAAAAAGATGTAGAAGTTTATACATGTATCTTAATTTTGATGTATTTAATCTTAAAAAGAATTCCTTAAAATTTTAAGTGAAAAATAATGGAATATAATTTTTTAATAAAAACAAATTAAATGAAAATCTTTAATTTATAAAAAAATATATGTTAGAATTTTTACCATGGAAAAATAATCCTTCCCCTCAACCCATCAGAAAGAAAATTTAAGTCCATCCTAGATGGTAAGGTGTACATAGTGACTAGATTAATATTAGTTTATGATTCCTAATGATTGTAACTGTAGCAATTCTTCTTAATTGATTTAACCATCTAATTAACCATGTCAATATCTTTTTAGTTACTGCACTAAATTTCATTTCGCAACTCTTTTTCTTCTGCAAGCATGGAGTATTACAACCATGCATTTCTGTTCTTACCTGCAAAGCGGTTGTGGAAGCCAATAGAGTTTCCAGTTCATCAAGCATAGCTTTCTCCTCTGCTGCTATAAAAGCAAGCTCAGAAACCAATCCATTCATCCCCTCCACCTATATCACAAAAGTAGAAACAAGATTTAAGCATCAGATGTGCAAATATTACTGGAAACAACAATCTGCAGAACATATAAGCACAGTAGAGATTCAGGCTGTGGGGCTACAACTCAAACCGCTAATAAGAACCTTAAATGATTAAGATACTCATGCCCTTCTCCCAAGCGGAAAAAAAAAGTGAATGCAAATAGTATATTAGTAACACGTGCTACATGTGAACAGTCAAAAGAAACAGAGATATGAAGAAAATCACCAACTGAGATTTACGTGTATCCTGCAGTATTGTACTCTAAAATGCAGCATTGGACACCCAAAAATTCAGCACTAATCTTGTGCAACGCTACTATAACTTCACCTTGAAAAGCTTTTAAGATTCTGAGTTTTACTCGTCTGTAACTTGTCCACGCTATCCAAATGAGACTCATTTTGCAGATCAACCACAGAAACGGAAGTCCAAGAAGCCAGTCTCCATATGTCATCAAAGAGTTGAGAGGAAAATTAAACACATGCCAAATGACTTTACCATGTCTCAAAAGAATACCATGCCATTGGCTTATATCCAAAACACATGTGACTCAAATTTTTTAGCTTTTCCAAACTTGTACCTCCTTGTCCGAGATTCAATTCCAGATAGTTAGTTGATATGAGAACTTGAGTAATGACATTGTGCAGTCAGTATCTCTGCCACATGAACTACAAACTAGATGATATTTTTGAACCTTTGGTAATCAATGTCATTAAACTTAAGCTTCGGAGAAGCCATTTGTCAACATAACAGTTTTTTATATCTATCCAGTGTTTCACAGATGCACAAACTATATAAAATTGTTTTTTAAAGTTAAAACCAAGGATCTGTCCAAAACTAAGCAGAAGCAAAACATATGTGAATATATAATGAGTTTCATCACCACCTGATGGCAGCACGGATAATCTTACCTTCTTTTGTAACTCTTAATTTTCAGCTCAAGCAGCACTAAGATCCACAATCAAAAAATAGTACTTATAGCTATCATACCAGGTTATTAATCTTTCAAGTTACACACTGTGAATTCAACAAGATACTAGCTTGGTTCTACAAGAAACCAGATGGTTCATGAACCACCTAAGAAATAAATGCATAATTGCATGGTCCATATAATGGAAAAATAAATAAATACAATTAGCCCAAAAAAGAAGGGAGCAAATCTAAATTCACCATTGTGCTTTATACAAGAATTGCAACAGGAGGTACGTGAGAGAGAGAAAGAGGGGGACAGAGAAGATGTATCTCACCCTTGAGAGTAAAGAACATATGGAGGATCCCATTGCCTGCAGCACATCAACAGCAGAGGAAATAGCAAGCTTCAAAGTGCCTATATCTGCCTGAAAAATGAAAATCCAATAAAGATGTCAAAAGTTCTCTATCTTTAGAAATAAATTCCAATGATCTTTTACAATCAAACAAACCTTTGCCCCTCTAGTCACTGGAACACGAAGAGTGGTTGCCTCCAAATCTTTTGAAGCCCCAGATAAAGAGTTTACATGATCTCTTTCAAGTAAAGCCCAATCATCTAGGTAGGCCATCTGAAACAATCATTAAAGTAATTAGATTGTTTCATAACTACTGAGTTTGAAAAAAAAAAAGAAGAAGAAGAAGAAAAGAAAAGGAATTGGTAAAGATTGCCATTCAAAATAAAGGAGGTTCAAAAAATACAACAGAAGTTTGTATTTAACTCTTAAACAGGCATAGAATAATGCTTCTTCACAAGTTGTTCTCTCACCAAATCTAGTCGCCCTAACCCATGGGACCAATTATTGGTCTCTAAGGACTCTCCAATTCAGACATCTAAGGCATCTTAAGCAACTTGGCCACACAATAATTAATCTGTTATCACTGCTTAGACAAAGAAGAGCAGGTGCATGTCAAGGGTGCATCTAGTGTTGATAAGCGACAGAATTAAATCCTATAGTTATTCTCATATGACCAGACCAGTGAATGCAGCAAAGTTGCATAACATATGACCCAAGTAGAATTGACAAGATGGCTGAGTAAAATGACAACCAATCTTGCTGATGACTCCAAAGTGAAACCACAATCCTTCAGAGATTGAGAATCAGACCTCTTAATTTGATGTTAGATTAGGCCCTAAAAAATAACAATTTAGTATATGTATCAGATTTAAATCCAGTACTCTACTGAACTACCAGCACATGCAGAATGATGACTCTGGTTCTAATGGCCTCTAAGTTACCACAACTCTGGTTCTCATGGCCTCCAAGTTATCACAACATCTTTGTCTCTTATGAAATCACTAAAACTCTTTTGCAATGAGAATTAGAGAATGGCTGGACATTGTTAATTTTGCTAGATGTGACTAATATGCAGAATTTGCCGTGTGCATGTCTATAAGTCTGTACAAGGTACATGCTTTTAAGTTAGTATCTCTATCAAACATAAATACAACCAAGCATGTATGTTGTAAAAACCCAAACCCATTTATAATGGTTCTAACACTCTACTTTCAAAATAATTCTGCTGCTAATTCCAAATTTTGATTGCCAACCCCCAGTCAAAAGAAAAGTCTTTAAGGACACAAGGTAGCTCAAGTTTATATTTGGGAGAATTAAAGAGAAATAACTATTGCACAATCAAAAAATACATCACTACCCACCACAAGAACTACCACCAATACATGTTCACATAGAAAACCACTCCAGGGGATTAATGGAAAAAAATTAGATGTAGTTGCAAAATTATGGTTATAACAAGGAAGAGACATTACTTGACCATTCAAAATAGCGATCAACTTAAGTTCTCGCTTCAGCTGCTCAAGATTGATCCTCTTCTTTATTACTGAATCCCACAGTGCTAACATACTGTTCCAGACATCAGACAGAGTTTTCTGCACCATCATAAAAAATTCTATGAAATTAAAATTGTCATAAAATGGAAATTCTATTCTAAAAAAGTAAAAAATGAAAAAAAGATTTTGCACTACATATGAAAACAGTAAATTTATATACCATGTAGAATAAGTGAAAAATAATTTAGTTAAACTATAAGCAGATATACATTTTTAGCAACTTCTAATATTTTCAGTAGCAAAAGTTTCTCTCCTCTTTTTATTTCTGTTTTCAATTTTTCCTTTTATTTGCCTTTTCAAATTTTTGTTTACTCTGTACATATAAACGTTCTGCATTTTATGATAGAAGGAAAGCTGGTAGTTTAGGCACACATGAAAATATCACCAAAAGCATCACCCTAGTAACAAAAGATTAAGAAAGACATAAAAATTCAGGAGTCCTACATTTATACAAATTTAGCTACCCAGATATTAACGATATCGTACCTCCGCAGTTACTTTCTGAATGTAAAGAACAGCCTCAGCTCTGGCATTAGCAAACCGCCATTGCAAGAATCTGTTGTATAACAGCCGTATCTGATGAGTATCTTCAATATACCTTGCACTCTTTTTCCCTTTCTTAAAATCCACTATGAAGCTAAGCACAGAACTAGAACCATTGGATTGGCAAGAGACACTTGCTGGCCATGCCCGAGATGGGCTGACCCCTCTAGCAGGAGGAGTGGATGGTCTTGCACGAGTTGGACTGAAACCTCTACTTACAGAGTTCTTACTTGGTGATGAAGGGCGTGATTTAGGGGTCGACAGGGACTGTGATCTAACTGTAGGACTTATTATAGACATTCTATCTGATAAACTTGGTGAAACAACCTTTGGAGTTCCAGATAGCCGCAGCAAATTATCATCTGAAGAATTTGACTCAAACCCTATCCTGCGCATATCTTCCAGACCTGATAATTTTGCAGCGTCACTAGCTGATTTTTTTAAAGGTTTGAAGTTCCTATCAGGCAGAGACAATCTCCTGAGTGAAGGTAAACCAATTCCAATTGGTGGCGGCAAAGCTCTCACGGTCTTATCGGTGAGATCCACACTTTTATTTGATGAATTGGAAGATACCTTCCCGCCTAACCTACTAGGCCACCGGTGCTGATCAATCAATTTAGCAGGTAAACCATCTACAGGTTTAGCATTCTCTGATTGATCCTGTATATTCTTCCCTCTAAGAGGACTCTTCTTTCTCTCTGACGTAGGTTTTCGCGATCCAGTAGGTGTTTCAGGCTGCTTATGGGCCACATTTGAAGATGGCCGCAGTGTACGATCAGAGGAGATATTAGCAACTGGTTTTTCCTTCTTGCTGATAGGAATGGAAATAATATCTGACTGGAAGGAGACACTAAGACTTCTCATTGTAGAAGGCCATAAACTCTCAGGTAACCGGCTGCCACTACTAGGCCTTCTAGTTTGTAACTGGACATCGACAAAAGAATCATGAACTGGTGTAGAGGGGCTTAGGGGTGAAGATGGAGTGGAAGGCCGCCTTCTCTCGGCTGATTGAGCTCTTTTTGGCACCGCCAGGGGAGTTGCAGGCAGTGCTCTTGATAGCTTCGGCGACGAACAACGCTTGGAAACAGAAGGTGTTGGCATTGGTGTTGGCGATTTATATCTGGAACTAACTTCCCTCGTTCGAGGGCGACGAGTGAAGGCTGCTGCATTGCTGTTCCCTTCAGGTGAAACCAAGGGAGTTCTTGGGGTACCCACAGCTGCGTGCTTCTCTGATTCATATACATCCATCAAACAACGTCCAAATTATAACACATTGATGGAATATTTCACATAATTGAACCAAATTTGACAGTTTTAGCTTCCATTTATCCCACAGTGAAGGGAATCAGACCAACAGCTCAAAAAGAAGATACTTTCCCCTGCAATAAATCTGCCACAAACGCACATAACCAGAAAGTAAGATATTACAGAATGGCAAAAGAAAAGCAACGAATAATAAACCAGTAAAAGATTAAAAAAAAAAAGAAACTGATATTGAAAAAAGATTACATCTTTCCAAAGACCCAGATCTGAATGAGGATGAATTTGAGTATGACAACAACTAAATGCATATGGGCACTTAATTATCATTAACAAAAACTCAACTCCAAGCAGATCAGGCATCTCAAACATTTTAGCCAGTGGTGATGACAAAGATGAGCATAAAACAACATCAGGAATAGAAGAAATTACAAAGAAATCCTTAGCATGCTACAATGTGTATTAAAGTCATCGCCAGAGCTTGTTCTTTTTGGTAGCAATAAAATGCTAGGGTAAGGGGGTCCCCAGAAGAAAATGGGGAGACCAGAGAGTAGACTATTGTTTTTGAGAGAGAGAGAGAAAGAGAAAGAAACAGGTAGAGAGAAAGAGAGAGAGGGTACGTAGAATAAGAGAGGTTCTTTTATTTCACTTTTCCTCTCCTAATTTCCCTTTTGTCCCTCTCACGGGGCTGCCGTGGTCGGCTGGGCTGGCAATTTAGGTTCACTCACCAACACAACACAACACAACATAATATTGCCCCACTCCTTCATGATAAGGAATTCAATTGAAGTGATTTCATAACTTACAAAAGAGATCTTTCTCTATAACTGTCACTAAAAAGTAAATAAACTAATCTCATTGATATATTATCTTAGGATAAACTGTAATAAATCCCATTACCAGGATTACATCAACACTGTCACTATGACAAACAAACAAATAAATATATAACTAATTTATTTAAGGATAAACTGCAATTGCCATTAATGAAACAAAGAGCTTACCTTGAGATCAAACACTAAATTTCAACTGTCTCTTACCTGGGTTTTCTAGTTTTGTCATGCACTTGAACTTAAATATTATTAAAACAAAATAAATTTAAAAAATAATGTGATTTGTTTGTTTGTAGCTAAATTATTAAAAGATTGATGTTGCAGATGCTAATGTTCTTGGGGATATGGGAACAGACATGGAGTACCACGTGCAAGCAAGATCATTTTCCATCCCCATAACTTACAGTGATATTCATATCATTAATTTACAGTTTTGAAAAATTAGTAAAAATACTAACATCCACTGATTTTCCACGACCAGCAGGCTTGATATAAATAATATTTTAGGTTTTGACCTACTGAAGAAAAAAAAAATTAAATTTCCTCATTTAGGAACGAAAATCGATAACATGTTAAAAAAACCCACATAGGTAATTATAACAAAAAATTGATTTTGAAGATTAAAAAGGGTAGTTGGAGTTTTAATAAAGAATTAATTCACATAATAATTGCTGTGTTTGACAGGTCCATGTCTCTGGTTTTGAAGACACGTAAAGTGATCAATACTGTTCATGTAAATCTCTCTGTAGGTTTCAGAAACGGCAGGGGAGCAAAAGAGAGAGAAAGAGAGGGTTCATTGAATCAACAAAAAAAAAATCGAACTGTGTCGATTATATAGGCAATGATTTTTCAATTATCCGATAAATTTGCAAGCAAAAATCGAATCAATGAGAAAAAAAAAAACAAGAGGAAAGAAAATGTCGAAGTAGAAGGTAAATCTCTCACCTTGAATCAAAACCCTAAATTCTACTGATCACTTCGTTTAATTCTGTCAAATTCCCTCTAATCAGTCGGAGAAAATTTAGAAACTTGAATCTGAACAAAAGGTGTTGGAGGCTACAAGAGGTGACCGGAGGCGGAGTTGGGACTTACAGAACCGGTGGCAAACTGGCGATCGGAATAGAATATTCCGGCGAGAGATTGGGGGAGACAGGGAGTTATAGTGATTAGAGTTTTATGGGAAGAGAGAGAGAGAATGCTTAATTAATTAAATTTAAAAATAAAAAAAATGAAAAGGAGAAAGACAAGATTTTGAATAAAAATTTGAGGGAAACGGTTTTTCAGTTGAGAGGGACGTTGTTTTCGCGCCACCTACTTATGAATCAGACTTTCTTCTTACATTTCGAGTCTTCGACTGTTAATCTGTTTTCTACCTGACCATATCCTTCAATCTAATCCAATCTCTATTTTCTTTTTTTTTTTTCATCACATATTTTTTTTACCTCATGGTAAATTAATTATTACAGCTAAATTAGCTAATTTGGCAATTAAAATGTTAATTTTATATTAACAAATGTCCAAGAGAAATGAAATTATTCCAACTATGAAATGTTCACATGGTGAATAGAAAAATGACAAGAAAAATGGATTAATTAAATTATTTTGTTCACAATTAATTAATTATATGCTCATGGTGGATTTTTTTTTCCCCTTTAGAACTATAGATAAACACAAGCTCTAGTAATTTTATATAATATTCATATGAGAAGCTATATGATTGGCAATTTTGAATAAGTTACAGATGAATAAAAATAAATATTATTTAATTAAATGATTTATTCTTTAGATGTATACTTTTTGATTTAGATTTATTTGTATGTATTGGATTTATATTTATTCAATCAATTTATATTTGTCCATAGTTCAGAGTCCTAATCTATGAAATTATTAATTTCTATTTTTCTCTTTGGAAGTTTTTGATAAATTGTGGAAGTGACCATTTCTCCTCAGGGTATGAACCAATAGAATTAAAGAAAAATCCCATGAGAAAGAGAGATTCAACTAATTCAATGCCCATCATATGTTTTACTTATTCAAAGAAAAGTTGTAATTTGGTCAAACCCCTCCAAAAAAAAAACAACTTGTTGAAAACTCAACTCAAAGCAAGCTTGAGTAGGATATTGTTGTTGTGTATTGACTTAGGAATTGTTGTTTATCCTTTTCATATATATCCATTACCACATAATAATAAAATATATTCAATAAAGAATATTAGACTTTTAACTCTAATTAATAATTAATTTAAAATTTATAATTTTCACTCTATACAGATTACTCGAATTTTATTATATATATTCCAAATTTACCAAAAAATAGGTTAATTTAGAATTGATTACACCTCAAATTTTGAGAATTTAACAATATATAATCTATTTGCTTAGTTGACCAAATGCACAAAATAATAGCAATACATAATAGTATGAATTATCTGAATATAATTTTTTGAATAATGAACGATCAAAATTATTACTTATTACATAAAAAATTTTTTAATAAAAATGCAAATCTTTGGAAAAATCAAAACACATATCTCAAAATTTTAATTAATAATCCACAATGCATAATTAAATTTTTATTATTTTTAATTAAAATTCAAAAAAAAATATCAAAGTTTAAAACTTTAACCTCTTATACTATAATACATGTTTACTAACTAATTAGATAGACCCACAAATTTTTTTCCCTCAATTAGCTAAACATTTTGAGGAAAATTGAAATTTGGTTCCACAATAATAATTAGAAGCTAAAAAGGTCAACCCCACTCAAGCTCTCAACATTTATCAATGGGCCTCTTTTGATTAGAAAAAAAAAAAAGTACACTACACATCATGCTTAGAGCAGTACTGCCCATCATGTCTCTTTTTTATTATTTGTCTGTTTTATTTTGACTCATGTGATGAAATATTTAATTAGTTCATTGACAATATTTGATTTTGATGATGTGGTGTAAGCTCACATGTTTATGATTATTCTCATGATGTTATGTGTGAGAATATGAGATGGTGGAAAATGGTATAAGAATAGATTTTGCCATTTTGGTATGACAATAACATTAATGTGCCTATTGTCTCTATATTTTTAATAAAAAGCAAATGATTATAAATACACTGCTAAAAGAAATTAAAAATAAAAAAAAATTCAATCACAATATTTTGTCATGCCAAATAGATTTTCAAAAATTAATAATAAGCTGTCAATACAAGATAAACACTCCATTAATAACTCGATATTTTATAGTCTAACTTTTAATCATATGTACGAATTTTAAGCAATTATGTTTAAAAGTCTTCATTAAAATGCCGACTTCACAATGCAATTATGTATTTACAGAGTGAGATTTAGTGTGCTTTAACCACTAAATCAAGCTATTTTAGATTATTATATATGTCGTCTCGGTAAATAAGAAAAGGCATAAAAAAAACCCTTCTTGTCTTTCTCTTGTGGGTAAGAAATGAACAATATATATATTGTATTGAAGGGCCCAGTTACTAAAATTTGACCTTCCATCTTCATTAAGATGGAAGGAGGCCTTGTTAGAGTTTCTTTCCTTTATTACAGTTTATGAAATGATTAAGACATAACATGATTATTGTGTTACTTTCAGCTTTTCACTTGGGAGCCTTTTGTCCCATTCTTTTGGGCCTACTTGCCTCTCTCTCTCTTTTTTTTTTTTTTATCTCTTTTGCATTTATTATATTTTTGTTTTTTATATGATAATATTTATAATCATGGAGGTACTCTTTTATATTGTTCGAGTAACTGGTGGCAGACATCACCACGGTTTTGAATCAAATTATATTGAAATACCATCAAGGAATCACGAGTTTCTTTTTTGCTTTTTGCCAGTAAGAAATTATTGAAATAATAGAATGTAATTTAATAGGATTAAATATATTTCTGGTCGTACAAATATAAATGCATTTAATTATAAATTATACGTAACAAATTTCGAAAAATAATAATAATAATAATAAACAAAAGTAGCCCCATGGAAATAGAAACTAAAATGGCCGAAAGCCCATTTGGTCCCCTCAAGAGCCGGTGGTGCGCAAAGCTTAAACCGAATGATGTGTACTCATATCTGTGGGACATGATCATTGTGGTCAAGCCCATGCACATGCACATGGCATGTCGTTTTCGTTTTCTTTTTCTATTTGAGTAAAGTTATTTTTCCTTTAATTTTCCAGGAAGCATATCACTTTCTTGTTTTCATTATTCTAAGAAAATATCTACTTCTAGAATCAAAAATTATAAATTTAAAATCAGAGAATTTTATCTAAATATAATTCTAATATTCATATTAAGTCCATTCGGCAACAACTTTCAGGTACAGTTTATTGTTCTGATCGAGTCAAAATGCTATTTATATTATTTATAATAATATTCGATAATGCCTGGTTTATACTATTGTCCACAGTTTGAGACAATGGACTGTACAAGGTTATCGTTATCCCCTCAACATTTAATAAAACAAATGTTAGTTAATAAATATTGACAGATAACTAACAACTAATTTTACATTTAAAATATATCAATATCGGAAGGGGAATAAAAAATATTATTTATTAATTTATCCTCCTCTCTCTCTTCTTTTTTTTTTTTTTTTCTACAACGGTAACGGTAAAGACAGCGTTGTTCCAATTTGCTTCCAAGATTTGAGACATGTCATGGCATACTAAATCCCAAACGCTTTCTTGTGAATCATATAATTTATCGAGTACAAGAACAATCCAAAATCAACATTAAATAATTTAATTAATGTACTGTCATAATTTGTCTGCAAGTCTAGAATAATATACAGATTTGCTATTTTGTTTGAATATGCTGGAGGATTTGAAAATGGTCTTGCATTGGATACCCTAGCAACCTAGTACGGACGAGACATTGATGCATGAATACTGCTCAATCAGTAATTTTTTTGTTTTCCCCTCTGTTCTCACAGGGAAACTATGAAATTTTTTTTTGAATCAATTATTTATAAAGATTGATAAAAACACACATTGGAAGCATCACAGCAGATGGTCCTTTACAGAACAAATTGCACCAAGGCACATCTTTCTGCTGCCAAAAGGCAGAGCAAATACAGTTCACTAAAGTCTCATAGCCTCCTAATATCACATGTAATTTGACTTTACAGATTGAGATGAAATGCTATCAAATATAGTAGGAAAGCTAGCTCAAAATAGATATCAGAATTCGATTCTTGAAATTAAATTATAAAATTACAGCTTTTTTTTTTATCTACGAATTCTTTAATTCAAACGCGAATGTTTTATTTTTAGTCAACCTGAAGAAGTGACATTCATAGGATATATAAAAACTAACCCAAAAGGCCATTTTATAGTTAAACCTCAAGGAAATATATATAAGTGTATAGTTATATGATCATCTTTAGCCTGATTAACTGTTTTGAGTTCAATTGAAAAGATCATCTATAGATATGTTTAAATTACAGGTAATCCTTCTGAAACTAAACCTGTCTTTAGAGCTTACATTTACATAATAAGCTCCAGAACTACAATTAGATCGAAATTAAATTTTCCAGTGAAGACAGATGAGTTCTTTTCAGTTTTCTCTAACAATGACCTTTGATAATGCAATTAGATCAAACCAATTCAATCCCTTTAAAAGACAAATGTACTTTATCAAAAGCTAGTGAAAGAACTTGACAGAATCTTCTTTATGCTTGTTTATGAAGTTAAATGAGTAAGTTCCAATCAAAATTTGAAGTTATTTAAACAAACCAACTAAAAATTATCAAATTTATGTTTTCTAAACATAGATATATTTAGGCTCAATTATAGTAAAATTTATGCAAATATATTGTTTAAACATAGTTAAGATTTTCATTCAAATTTAGGCTCAATTACAGTATCAAGTATCAAACTCAGGTCCAGCTTGATACCCTTTTTTTGGTAAGTTGAAAATTAATAAAGAGGTGGTTGCCAGGGTTCAGACATGGACACTTGATCCCTTGCTACTAAACCAATTACCAGCTTGATACTTTCAATTAAGCATTTTGAACAATAAAATGTCAGCTAGAATTCATTTTAAATAAAGTAGACCAAGCTGAATACCTTGATTCTCAGTTGGACTCATTTACATCTCTGCTGCTGTTTGTAATGGCTATTCATAGGAACCGGTTGAAGAATGGTGCTCAGGTAAATGAGCTGAACAGTGTCAAAATCTCCAGCAAAACAGAGCAATATCCTTGCTTTTGCAGACCTTTTAGCATATTATTTAAGCCGCAAGATGATTGTGGATGCAGAGAACGCTTATCGAGAAGATGTGCCTCGGACTTATATTCCACTTCTTTGCTTCTGCTTCCATCTGTTAATAAATATCGCAGTACATTAAAACGGAGATCCAGTGTTCCAACCACAATGAACAGTTGAAGAAAAATGAACAAAATACCAACCATTAATATGAAACTCATTGAATTTCTTGAGTAGATTAGGACGGTATTCAAACCCATATTTTGCTACTGTAACAATCTTGTGAAAAGATGTCCTTCCTTTGGCTTTCCAATGTATTATACATATATAATTGAGCTTGTAGCCTTGTGGCATTGATGACCCACATTATTTCTAGTACTTCACATATCCAACACCCTGAGCCTTGCCCAAAAACAGCTCCACGTCATCTGGAAAGAGATCAAAATTTTTTGCCACAGCAAATCCTGCGTGCATGCCATCAACTGCTGCACTTACAATCCCACCAGCATAGCCTGCTCCTTCGCCTATTGGGTAGAGCCCTTTCAAGGACATGCTCTCGTAAGTGTTACTATCTCGAGGAATCTGAACAGGAGAGCTGGTTCTAGTCTAAAAGAAAGAATGAAAATTTCAAAAAAAAGAACTTTAGATAGTGGTTAATATAAAGAAACTGTAGCAAAGATGGTTGCTCAATCAACATGAAGAGCAAACGTTAAACAGGAAACTAAACATGTAGTTCCACATGAAATCAAATGCTCAATTGCCATCTTCTTAAAGGTGGATTGTAAAATAGTTAAAGAATGAGATACCTCTACCCCATGAAGAAGAGCACTTTTGGAGATAAATCCCGGTAACTGAAAATTAAAATGTTACGAAGAAAAAACATTAGCTTCTCTAGTAAAATTATGAGGAGTTTTCCATAATTGAAGAAAAATTAAGACCTCTTTGTCAAACATCAAGATGGAATGCTGCAAAGCATCTGTTATATGAGCAGGGAACAACTCATGAAGATTCGCCGCCATCACTCCTAATCGATAGCTTGATGGGGGCAGAGATGTTACTGACAAAAACAGAACAAATCAAACTAGCTGAAATTTTTGAAAGTTAAAACGCTTGTGGAAAAGAAGTAACGACTTTACCTGATAACTTGTTTTCCAGAAAATCATAAACTGTCTGTGCAGGCACCACAAAGTCTCCCCCTCCCATGACAGCCGCTCTTTGCTCAAATTCTCTCTTAATAATGGGGATATAATTTCACAGAACAAGAAAAAGGGGAGTTAATACATTGATATTTGAAGAAAGTATTATAGTTTGAAGTGACAGAAGATAAATGTGTAAAGTAATTGTTTTGGTATGTCACTTATGGATGGTAAAACATCCAGAAGAATATTGGCAAGGGATGGAGAAAAAGAGTATTCTCTCTTGACTCTTGCTGTGCAGGTCATTATGGCCACATAAGTTGGATCGAAAATGCCTAAAATTTGTATGTACCTAAATTGAAAGGAAACGAAAAAAAAAACAATACAAAGGTAAATGAATCATAAACACTCACATACTACAAGACTACCTGGAATTCAATCCCAGCCAGCGGCCCATGGAAGTTCAATGCCTCAAAATCCTGTGTTGAGACCGTGACAGCAAGTGCAGCATTTGCCCACTTAGAAGCACGGCGAGAAAATGACATGCCATTTATGCAGAGTTCCGATGGACTTGTACTAGTAATAACAACCTGTGGTCACAGATTTAAGCTTTGTCAGTGATACATTCAGGAAAATTGTTTATCAGTTATGATGTTCTCCTGATTCATCTGCCCCATAATACATTATTGGATCCATACAACCATTTCAACAGGCATAGAAAATAGTAAATTTTGATGCTTCTATACATGTGAAAACATGTATTTGCCAGCGCAACAAGAACAGAAAATAACAAGACTGAGTGGTGGCATCTAAAAGAAATGCCACAAAGTACCCAGTGCACTTTTAGGAGTAGTAGCAAGAACAACATGCATACCTGACCCCCCGGGCACATGCAGAAGGAGTAGCAACTACGACTTTTGGGCCCTGAAAATGAAGATGTTTCCACACCATCTCCACTGACATAATTAACAACCTTGTAATCTGCCACTGGTACTTTCCCACGTCCACTATGAACCTCAGCAGCCAAGTCAGAATACTGTAAATTTGTATAAATTAAGCATAAGTGCAAACAAGAGAAGAACGCAAATGCATTATCTTTTTACAACATAGTAAAAAAACAAAAATCCAATTAGCAGAGCAATTACTCAACAAAACTTTCCGACACAGATAGACAAGAGATGCAGAGCCAACCTGTATGCTGTTTATTAGTTCTTGGGGATGCTCAATGCGCAAACCAACCTGTTCAAGCAAGCAAATTACAGATGATGGAAACTTCGAAAAAACAGCCACTAGTAGGCTAGCCAACTTTCAGCATTATAATAAAGGAAAATTTTTTTGACTGCATAATAAATAGAACCAACAGAGTGCATGGATACCAAAAATAGAGCCAAAATCACCAATTAGATATCATAATGTAATCACTATATTATCGACCAATCGAAATTTTGTTATTAGAACATGGAATTTGATTCACCAAATACATCATTTTTGTATACTCTTTCATACATATGGCACAACCCAATCCTTGTTTTTCAAGTTTCTAATTCTCAACTTTTTTAGTTGAAATATCTAAATAATAAGAAATTTCTTTGATTAATGAACACCTTGTTTTTTTTTATCCCCTCCTTTCTTTAGTCCGCAGGAGTTCAAAAAGCATTGTAGGTGAGCAGATCAGCAAAGAATCTCTTGAATATCAAAAATGATAGAGATTGTTATTTTCGGTCAGAAAATGTTAAAACTTCTACTATCAAGGAGATGAAAATGTCCTCAGATTTTGATCTTACTTCCATCAGCCCTGCCACCAGTTGCATGACTTTTACTTCATCAACTCCATTCTACTGGGGAACACTACCTTGTAGTTTGTACATTTTTTTCCAATTGTGCTTGCTAATGTTCAACTAAACATAAACATGGGCGAAACTACTTGTTTTGCGCATATCTTGAATATCAGTTTAATATTAACTGCAGATCTAGAAACTACATCCATGGGCTTACAAATTTTGTTAGCACACTGGTGTATAGTGCAAAAGAAATTGATGATTGTGCCGGTCCCCCAAACCTCATTTTGCATTTAAGATTATAAGTGGGTCCCTAAGTCATGCATGTCAACCATATTATACAATCAGACAGTATAATAACTTAAACAACAGCTGAAGTTCAATAAAGTGATTTCGATAACATGCTCTCTTCTAACCAAATTTTTTGGTTTAGCCTCTCCAACATCAAGCTTTTTAAGCCACCTTATGACATTTTTTTTCAATGTCTTTGGTGATGACATATTCTGTATTCCTCACAGATCTTTGTGTTAACTACTGTTGACACTTCAGTAATAAATCAACTACAGAAAATAAATAGTTTGGTTTGCAAAGAAAACCAGTTGATATAAAGCGGAAAAAACCATGGGATGGCAGTACCCAATGAAAAAGAATGATAGGCAAAAATATTCCAAACTCACAGCAAAATCTTTTGAGACCAAGTGAATATTATGAGAAAGAAGCATTTCATATACGTCACGTGCAGAATGCCCCACTGCCAGAATAACTGCATCATACTGCAACCTCTGCCCATTATGCAGCACTCCATCATTTGAATTGGAAACTTTTATCCCAACAACATGTCCATTCTCTATCATTAGATCATCTAACCTTGTGCCAAACATGGTAGAAACCTAAGGATGTTGGAAAAGCAAGACTCAGAAGGAAATTGAGACACCAATAATATGTAGTTTAGCATAACCAAATGAAAAACTCTAAAAAAGAAGCATAATCAATAAATAGTTACAGACAGGAAAAAATTGATTCTGTAACTTACACCTAGCCTTTGTATATGTTGCCGAAAGTTGCGAAGCAATGGAATCAACTTATCTGTTCCCAAATGAGGCTTCCCATCAACCAAAATATTTTCTGGAGCTCCAAAATGAACTAAAGTTTTCATAACCTAAGATAAAAGCAAATATAAGAAAATAAATAAATTTGAGAATCGACAACAATGAGAAAATTGTCATAAAATTGAGTCAAAGTTTGTCCTATTATATCTTCGCTAGCCTAAGTAAACTTATTTTCTATTAAAAAAAATAATAAAAGATATAGTTAATTTACATTAAAATGCAACACAAAGTGCAGGATGTAGCTGATTCATGCTAAAATGCAAGGAAACTGTATCTGGAGATCGGTACTGTAACTTATCTCCATGTGCAATCATATATAAGCTTCTCAGTAAACAATTAGAAAGAACCGATGAGTTCGCAAGACACCATTACAGTACAATAAAAACCTATTCATTGTTGAAGGAGGACTCAACATTTGTGTCAACTCACGAGCACAAACAAAAACAAAAACAATCATTTCCATAAATGGTCGACTTCTGAACAGAAAAGGGAATATGTAGTGAAGATGCCAAAGAGAAAATTGGTAACATATCAATGGAAAAGGAACACCATGCATTCTTGAAAATATATAATCAGAAAATATAAGAGGAAAAGTTCTCACAGCCAAAACACTGTCACTGTTCCTTCCAATTCTTGTTACTAGCTTTCCATCACTCCATGTACCTGCACCACCCTGCCATGCATAAGTCCTTAATATGACTTGGCAGTGAACAAATATAGAAAAGGTACCAAATAAATAGAATGACTAACAAATAAATACAAAATTTAAATTTAACAAATCAAATTGAGGATGAAAACACAACGCCATTGAAGAAAAGAAATAGGTGGAAGGTGGTCGAGAATTCTCAGTCATAATTCATAATCAGAATTTCTAATAGTTCACCGGCTTATTAAACAAAGTTTATTCTATGTACAAGCTTATAATATTTGTTAAAATATACTCCAGACAATTAGGAAAGCATATGTCATATATGCAAGCCCACCACCAAAAAATGTTGGTATCTTGTCATTAGCTTCGGCTACAATGTAACTGTTAGACCAATTTCAAGTGATATAGCATTAATTTAAGAAGATCTGAACATGCAGCATGATCATCAAATTTTAAAATGATCTTGCTATGAAGAAATGTAAGAAATTAAAAAATTAAAAGCAACAATAACAGTCAAGACTTCTGCTAGTCTCCTAAATTCACTTCACAAAATCAGTACTTAAAATCACTAATCTGTTCAAGCTAAGAATCGCTAAGTTTGGCAATGTTTTTAGTTCTTAAAACAGTAAAAGTAACTATCCTTTACATAAGTTAGCCTAAATCATTTGAACTGCTTAATCAATAAATTGTATGGACTATGGATTCACATATGAGATATTAAAACAACCTTCAATAAGAGTACTAAATGAATCGAGATATAACCTCCCCATAGCAAAAATTGCTTTCCATTTCTAAAATGCGTCGAACCATCAAAGCACCAATGTCACATCCCCTTCGTTCAACAGGTTGACCTCTTTCTATTAAGGTGACATCTGCTCCAAGTTCTCCAAGAACAAGAGATGCAAACAACCCAGATGGACCACTCCCCACAACTGCAATCTTTGGCCTTCTGATTGTTGGGTACTTGTATGTGCCTGCAAAGCTGGAACAAATGCTAGATCCACTTTCTCTGGATGATTTTTGTTCCTCAACCCTTTTGCAGCCATGTAGTATGCTAATTATATCACCTGAGACTCTTCCTTGATGTGTATGTTCTACAACTCCAACTCTAGGCTCTAAATCAGAAATAAATTCCTGAGTATGAGGCTCTAGACTAATAAGTTTACTGGCATCCATATCCACAGTATACACAAATTTAGGTTCCTTTAACATCTGAGAAAAAAAATCAGTGGAACAAATTCATTAGGCATGAAAAAGGAAAAAAAAAAAAAGAAAACCATATCAACTCCTACTTCTTTACAACACTCTTCTTCTTCCCCACACAAGCAACCATTTATCACGAATTCAGATTGCATGGATAACTATAAGTTCAGTTTTAAAACTAGTTTGGCTAAATATATGAAACCACATTTCATCACAATTAAAAGCAAGCATGGAAGAATAAGGCTCTAATTTCCACCAAACTGACCTTTCTGGCATCAAAAGATTTCCTTATAACAGTAAACGCTTCTGGTGGAAGCATTGAAGCAACCTGAAAAAAGTCAAGGAAAAAAAAAAGAACTAATAAAATACCTCTTGATAAACCTTAATTCAACTCTGGAATGTATAAAACTCAAACTGTGAACGTCATTTCAGTTTACTTAAACCTAAGCAAACAAAAACTGAACTATAAAATCACTTAATTCAGCTAATCATTCTTCCTTTACTAAAAATTCTAAGAAACCAAACAAAGAATGAGAAAAACTACCGGGAACTTAATTGCTTTCGCAATTTCTTGAAGCAACCCGTCAGAGACGCCGAGAAAATCCTTGCCGGGGTCATTTTCGACAGAAACAGCAAGCTTGGAAAGCCTCCAGATGCCTTCGAACTTGTTCTTGACGTCAGAGAGGACTTCTTTATGCTTCAATTTGAGCTTCCTTTTCTCAGATGGATATCTCTTCTTCCCGCTTCGTTTCGTTGCGCAGAGGATTCGGAGTGTTTGGGTACAGTGATTTTGTCTCAGAGTGTGATAGGGAAGAATTGGGGAAGAGAGAGGGAGTTTATAATGGAGAAGCGACATAGTGAGAAAGGAACAGAGGGTGCTCCAGTTTGAGCTGGTGGTAGATAAGGAACACTACCAGAAAGAAAACAATGTAAAGTGGTAATTATAATAGCTGGAAGGAAACTTTCATATCGCTCACGAACGACAGAAGAATTTTCTCTGTCGTCTGAACATTACATGTTAAACTTTTGAATGAACGCTCGTTTTTTTCTGTGCCCATGTCGGCTGACTTAATGGGCCAGGATGCTTCAACACAATGGACAATCCGATCTCCCAAGATTTGGGCTTTCGTCAAAATGGAAGACTTTATGGGTCACGTTACACTATTCCCCAGTACATCCGAAAGTTATTTTTTTCTTTTAAAAAGTCTTGCACGTACGTATATTTTTACATTAGGACACTTTAATAAATTTAAATCTTATATATATATTATATTTATACATTAAACTTATTAGTAACATTTTTTTTATTTGCTAATAAAATAAAAATATAATTACTGGAAAAAGTTACTACTATTAAATGAAAAATTAAAAATATCAATTAAGTAGTTTATATTAAGAAGGAATAAATAAAATGAAATAAAAATATTAATTAGGTAGCAGGAGAGAAGAAAGTCATCAAACACACATACCAACCAAAAAATTATGTTAACCTCTATGTTCAGGATCAAAAGTGTATTCTGGCATGAGCACCTCAAACTAAGTTCAAAATGTCACCTCCACAGGCAAGCATTTTTCAGCTTGCACAAGAAACTCTCATTTCCAAATTATAACACATATATTTTTATGATACCAAGAAAATCCAATGTTAAGCACATTAGAGAGCTAAAGTAACTGTGTACAGCTCAACCTACACGCCATGCTGCAGCCACTGCATTTCAAGGATGTCGCTCACCAATTGCTGTTATCTGCATCACGAGTCTGGTAGAAATCGTTTGGCCGCAAAATATTGATATCCTCAAACTCATTGTCATCTAGAAGCAAAAAAGGAAAGAAACTATTAAACCACAGATTGAAGTCAAGCACACAAAACAAATTGGAAATAAGTACTACTGCAATTTTAGTTTCCAATTTCCTTTTTATAAGCCAGCTTAAACCACATTAGAGATCACAGATTTATAAATTTCGTGCGCATTTTGATTTTGACCCTCAATTTGCTGAAGCAAAAACGAAAATCCAGGCAGAAGAATGATTATTTCAATCAGAACAATTGCTCACTGAAGCGCCTTTTAAACATGCACAAATAAAAAGATGCAAGTTGTACAGTATAATTGAAAATTTTATTACAAATAACTAATGTGAATGGAATAGAGATGCAGTGCAAATTGTAATGGAGTACAAGTATCAATGAAAAGCCAAACCTGGTCTTCAAAATAGATAGCAAAATTGAAAAGTAAAATAACGAACCAAAAACTGCAGGGAGCAAGAGGGTGGCGGTAGAAGGCAGAGTGAGTGTCGTGATTCATGGAAATTGATATTAACATCCCCAAATGCTTATGCAAGCAAAATAAATTTTACATATTATGACAAAAAATTCAAGAAACTTTGTTTCAATTCCAAAAGTTTAACTAAGATAAGAAAATGAACAAATGCATGTGATTTCTATTTATTTAGGGCATAACACTTTCGAGCATGGTAACATTCTGCTTTATCAGAATTCATAACACAATCAGCAGCTAGAAAATTACTACTGACTTCTTACAAACTGATGAAGGAACCTGAGAGATGAATTACAATATTCTATTATAACCCTGCTCCCTAATCTGTCCACAAGCTAATTCACCCACTCTCTTCCCATAAAATGAATACCTCCCAACTGAAATCATTATGGATGTCAGTATAGAAAATGCAATTCATGATGGTTCTATCGTCCCGATGGAAATCTTGAAATATAGCTTATTTTCACATTTATAGGTTATCTAACCTGAAAAGACTTGCTCAAAGCGTCTCATGTGAGAACTGTAAAGTTCAAAGTGGGCTCCTTTTTAGTTTTCAGTCTTGTTGATCAAGTAATAAAATGGACAATCAAGACCATTTGACCATGGTTCATATAGCCAACAGGAGTAGACATGAAACCAACATGTATTAGAAAGCATAGACAAGAGACAACCTTTTCTCAAAGTTAGTGCCACAACAGCATCATTTTCAACCTGAAAAAAGAAACAATGAATTTATTGAAGAATGTCAAAAGAAATTTAAATAATTTATAACCTCAAAATGCCCCAACAAAGCATTTTCCAGTAATGGAGATGTATTTTTTACTGTAAGTACTGGAGTGGTACCTTCTGGTCTGCCAATGACTTTGAATCATCCAACACTTCCCCATTGGGCATTAAGAAGAGTCTCTGATCATTAACTGGCTTATCAATCAGGACGTGCAATTTCTGTTTAATCTCCAGAACTTTCTCAGTTGGATCACATTGGATAAAGTAAGTTGCCTTATCTCGCTTAACCCGGATATACATAGCCTATCCAATCATTACTGTACAAGTGAGCAAAATAGTATAAAAGAGCAGATGAAAAACAGAACAATAGAATATTTAAAGAATTACAACAGATAGGTAAAGCATACTAAATAACTGTTTTACATGCGGATTTTCTAATCCTCACTTAACTTGTGGCAAGCATGGTATTGGTTATTAATTAAGCAAATGAAACTTTGTTGAGCAATTGGATAGGATGTAACAAGAAATAAATACAGCTCGAAAAATCCAGCACAAATTTTGAAGAGTTTACCACTTGTCTGGAATATATAGCACATTATGTGATATACGGCTTGTTGTTTTAATAGTTCAGCATTTAGAAACATATTGTTTAAGAAAAGCACCGCTATCCTCTAGGTACTCGGAGAAAGGAAGAAGAAAATTCTCCTATTCTGGCTTTAGATAAAAGGAAAGCTTCATTTAAAATAAACAAGAATCAATTAGCTCCTTTTTTTTAATAATGATCACCTGACAACAGGCCAATGGACGTCCTATTAAAGAAATAGGCAATCTATACAGTAGTTCATAAAATGTTTATAAATGTGCCTCCTCCATACAAACTTTTTAAGCAACAAAACTTGGAGTCACATCAAGGTTTTCTCAGGCTTCAACTTGACCCTACGACAGTCACTTTCTTTCCATATAACTTCTTTTCCATTCACTACAACTAATATAACTAGGAATTTAGTTTCATGAGAAGCCAAGTGCTTTTCTAAATTATATATCAGCACCAATCATTGCCTAACAAGAATATTGGATGACCACTCAAATAAATGTCCCACGTTCTGAGGTTGATACCTTTAAATAATATAACTCATTTGATATTGGTTCTTCTGATTCTCACTAAGTACACCAACGGTAAGCTCTCATTCTTCTATTCCCTCTCTTTCTCTCCCTCTTTTTCTCATAAATCATACTAATCTACCTCCACAAAATGTTGCAAGCATAGAGTTTATGCACTGCTTCATGAATATTCAACATGCCCACGAACAAATCCTCATTTCTAGTACCATACCCCTTATCCAAATAAAGCGTCTTCCCTCTAGCATTCTTTCTTGACTCACAGCCAAAGCCAATTTTATCCCACAACTATTAGTAGCTTATCTATGAGGCAAGCTCAATTTTATACCAGTCTCTTCATTAACCAGTCAATGGATGAAAACCAATGATTATGTAACAAAATAACTGTTCATAATTGAAATATAGAAATGCATTTTAAAGCATCAAAATGAAAGGAAATATAAAAAGGGTATACAGATTTACTCACCATTTTTTTAGTTGGAAATTAATGAGAAGAAAAGTGAAGAAGTTGCTGAGACGCACCTGCAGAAATGAATAACAGTATAATAATAGCCCAATTTGCTAATACAACGCCCATCAAATTTTTTCAAAGTTAAAAGATTATAAACATATGTATAAACAATCGGCGACAATAGAAAGGGACCTGATTTCGCCGGACGACGAAAATCGAGGTGACAATTCGTGGGCTCTGTTGCTGAGTGCTGACCTTCGATCTCTGTCTCACCGTCTGTTACTCGTTTAACCCGCAGAGACAACAGAGTAAAAGACTTTTTGTACAGTTGGCCGTGGTTGGAGCGTTGGTTTCTTTTTATGGTTATTTCATTTGTTTCCGACAAATGCATTTTATAAAATTTTTTATTTTCTCAGAAAAATAAAATATAGATAGATATATATTTTTATTTTATTTAATAGAGATAATTTAAGTTTTTTTTTCATTCGTTGATAGGTCCAATGACACAATAATGTTATGAGTAATTTATAAAATTCATGAAAACTTGTAATAGAAATAATTTAAATTTAATATTTTTCTCTGTTGAGCGAAAATCTTAATTATACCACATTATTTGATATTTTTTATTTTTTATATTTAAACTTTATTAATTTTATTTTAATATTTTAATATCATTTTATCAAAATATTTAAACAAATATTTTTGAATTAAATATATTTCATTCTAAATTTATAATAAACATTTAAAATACATTATTGTACTTAGTATTCATATTTACTTATTCACCTTCTTTTTTAGTATTAATAAAAATTACAAAAAATACCCCTAGTATTGTGATGTGCACCTTCATCCAAATTCAAAAGAACTTTTTAATTTTTTTTGTCAAACAAATACTTCTTTCCATAAAAATGATTTTGCATAAAATATCAATCAAGAAATATTTTTACTTAATATTTGAGGCATTAAAGTTTTTTAAAGTTATTTTTCCTAAAAGTACATTTTTATTTAGAAAATTACTTTTATACCAAAATAGACTTTCATAAGAGTGATTTTATGAACATTGGAATATTTTATTTAAGTGACAATAAAGATTTTTTTCAAATCAAAATTGATTGTAATAGAGTAGGGGGTGATTAGTGGTCAAAGTCACTTAAATGCTAGAGTCCTTGTCCCGGCTCTTCATAGGCCCCCCTACGCCTATGGAAAGTTCAATTGGTTGCTTTATTGTAATCTTGGTTGCCTCGATGTAATATTTGATATGTAAATAAAAATGACCATTTTACCCTTGTGTGCAATGTTGTGCTATGTATTGCTACTTGTTTTTCGATGATGTTTGGATTGTGCTTATATTCAAATCTATATGATTTCATATCGATATTATGTTGTTCTGATGTCTATTATCGGCTTGCATATAACTAATTGATATCATTGACTGGTTTGTTTTATCTATTAATTAAGGTTCTAATTAAAGTTCTCAAGTTTAAATATTGAATATGAAAATTATAAAAATATATATTTAGATATTTATTTTTTACCGTCATTTTATGATTAACCATCTATTGATAAAAATATAATCTTATTTATAATTACTGAAAATATATTTTAAATTAATAAATTTTTAGTGAAGCCAATCACACAAATTTAAAATGTTACCTTCTAATAAAAATATAAATTATTCCTAAAAAAATATAAATTATAAAAATAGTATTTTTTTGTTTTTCCTTTTTTATGTTAAAGTCAAGTCATAAAAATAAACTTCTTAAAAAGTTTAAAACATCTGCCTTTTTTTATTGTAGGCATTAAACATATATATGCTCACTTTCAATAAATTTTTTTTATGAAAAAATATATTATGCATTAATTTTCATATGAAAATTTATATCTCTCATTTATTTTATTAGAATCCACTATTTTAAATTATAAAAATTAGTGTAAATGATTTGATTGGCCACATATCAACAGAGATAATTATAATATTAAAATTATGTTAAAAGTTGTTGCGGAATTTATTATTTAAACTATGCACAAAATATGTATAAGGCCAAATTTTATTAAAATTTAAAATGAAATAATAATTTTAAATATTTGAATAATTTAATTTATTAGTAAAAAATATTTAATATGTTTTAGACATTTTTTTTATATTAAATAGTTTTTTAATTTAAAAATGTTGTTGTTTACTAATATTTCAATTAATATTTTTAAATATTTAACATTTTCAATTAATAAAATTTATTTATAAAAATATTATTTTTAGTAAAAACGCATTTGGTGTAAAGCAAAGAGTGGTAATTTTTTCAAAAGTTTACTTTTGAGCAACAGTAAATTTCCCCCAGTCAAGTTCAGTAGCAAATTTGACTTTTTTTTTTATGAATCAATCTTAATTCTCAACAACCTCCTTCACCTGCCACCATCAATGCCAGCAGACTGTTAGACTCTAACTTCGAAGTAGTCGCACATTTTTTTTAAGGAAAAAAGAAAAAAAAAAAACATCGCTGCAATTAGTATCGACATTCATCATCGCCATGGGAAACACATCTTCAATGCTCACTCAATACGACATCGAAGAAGTCCAAGAACACTGCAACAACACCTGTAATCAATCATTTACTTCACATTTCAATTCGGAGGTTTGTTAACCGTTTGATAGCTTTCTCTTTAGATCTAATTTTCTGCATTTTCCCTTTTTTTTCGTAGTCTCGCAGCAAGAGATAGTGTCATTGTACCAAAGGTTCTGTCAGCTGGATCGACACGGCGGCGGCTTTGTCTCCGCGGAAGAGTTCCTTTCAGTGCCTGAGTTTGCCGTCAATCCCCTTTCTCAGGTCCCTTTTTTTTTCTCTTAAGATGTCTTTATTATGATTTTTTCAGTTTTCTCACTTTTTATTTTTTTATTTCTTTTGGAAGTAGAGATTGTTAAGGATGATAGATGGATTAAATTTTAAGGAATTTGTGGCGTTTTTGTCTGCGTTTAGTCCTCGAGCTTCTTGTCAGCAGAAAATTGAGTGTAATATTTGATTTTTTTTTCTTCTCAATTGTTCGTCGAATTTTTGTTAAGGTTATTTATTAACTATATCTTTGAATTGTTTTTGTTTTTTTGTGTAGTTATTTTCAAGGTATATGATTCTGATGGGAATGGGAAAGTTACATTCAATGACATGTTGGATGTTTTGCATGATTTGACTGGACAATTCATATCGGAACAGCAGAGGGAGGTTAGCCTTTTTTTTTTTAACTTATATTTTTGTTGTTAACTTATTGCTTTCTGCAAATTTGTTTTCCTTTTCATCAACTTTTGATGTTTTGTAATCTAAAGGAGGGGAAAGAGATTGCATACTTGTCTTAATTCAATTTCCCAATGAAAAGAGGGGAAAATGAAATAAAAAGAGGGGTAGCGGGGGAGGGTAGGAGGTTTATTTGAATGCAGTTAATTGAAAACTTTTCTTATTGCAAATACTGAAAAAAAATCATTGATTTGATATCTTAACATCTAAGTTAGGCCTAGCAGGGACTATATAAGGCATTTGGGAAGAAATTTGTCAATGGTTAGTTGACTAATAATGTAATTTTCTTAATGAATTGATTTCTTATATCACTGCTTTTGTTGTGGTAAATTTCTTGTGTAGGAATAGTTATTATTATTCAACATGATTAATAATGTTTTTGGATTAGATTTCAGTACATAGTGTGCAAGTTATGGGTTTCATCAAGAATTGAGGTTTCCTCTGATGTTGGTATAGTTTTTCTTTTTGGTGATAAGAAATGAAAATTTATTGAGAATAATAATAATAATAATAATAAGTTTGCCTTGGAGAATAAGGAATCATCCTTTATAATTAATTCAACAGGCAACTATAAACAAGAATATGAAAAATAAGCTAAGGAAATTGATACTCTCCAATCAAGTTGGATAACATTCAAAAGAGACCCTGTTGAAAGCTTTTAAAGCACAAGCCTATTTAGAAGCCAAGAACCTACTTTGTCAACTAAACGACATATTTGGTTTTTGTGAATGTACATTCATTTTCTCTATCCAAAAACTACATAACACCGCAAAGAAAAAAAGCATAATTCCAAAAAGACCATATAGCATAAGCTTTATCTATGCCTCACCACTGTTGACAGGAGTAATTTGGGGTGGGGGAGGTAATATGTTGATGTTCTTCAGAGGCTAATCAATTTGTTTTCTTCTACAATATGAAATTGGACCTAGTCAACAATTTTATATTTGACTTTGTATCATCCTTTTGATGATTATTGTCATGATCATTTAACAAAAATGGTTAGCACCATAGAGGTAGCAGTTGTATCTAACACATTGCTGACCGATTAATATTGACATGAGTGTGATGTGCTTTATGATGGACATGGTTGTGTTTAATGCAGCAAGTGCTGATCCATGTCCTTGAGGAAGCTGGCTACACAAAGGATTCTTTGTTAGTTTTATCAGACTTTTTAAAAGTAAGGTTATACTTACTGTATACAGTTACTGCATCATTGAACATTTTCATTATTTAGGATTACAATGGATTAACATGATTTTCTGATTATGATATTGTAATACATTTCTACATCCTGATTTGCATATTTCTTTGCTTTGGTTAATTATATTCATTATGTTTAAGCATAATTTGGTCCGTTTGGGATTCCTTTTCTAGGAACTGTAAAAAAATCCAAAGTCATATGACGACTACACTTTTTAACACCACATCTACGAGTTTGACAGGCTCCCTACTAGTCTCACCCGGAAACAGTATCCTTTTTCCTCGTCATCTTACAAAGTTTAGCCTCGTAAAAGAGAAGTGGTGAAAGTGTTTTTGTATGTACTTTTTGATGGATAAAATATTTTTAACAAGGAACATCATGTTTTCCAAGAGGGTAATGGTTCAGGTGCTTGTTGGAAAGTCAAATCTCACATTGGTTAAATATAAGTACAGGATTAATATGATTTATGGGGCTTCTCCACCTACTGTCTTGGGCTTTTGGTTTTTTTAAACTTCTAGTGATGGAATATTAACCACCTCTGTCGACTTTGGTAGTGGAAGCCTGGTGAATTTTGTAGAATAAGTTGCATTGGGAAAATGAAGTCTTCAATAATTATCTTGAATGTTGGTGTGAAATTATCTCCAAAGTCTTGATAAAAACTAATCAGTGTCTTTTTCAGCATTGTCATTGAAATAGGCTAAAAGGAAAGTGGTCCCAGTACGTAAAATAGGATAGATCTTCCTTATGAACCTTACCAACTAATAGGATCTGATTCAAGTCATAAAGTAGGTGGCCTTCTGTTTTCTTGCCTAGGTGGAAGTCTGAGGGAGGATATTGGAAAATGCGTTTGGTTCTATCTGGTGAGAGTTAAAAATATCTTATCATAAGCAATCCCTTGAATGGTGCATCTATATCCTCTTAGATTTTTGCGTCCTTATCACGGTCACTTAGAATTTGTTCTCTTGGTTTCCACATTGGAAAATGCTTAAATAGTTTTTGATGTGGTGCTAACGTAAATTGCTCTAATGGTTATACCAAGGGTAGGCTTGTATATTTTCTTGTCTAAGGTGGATTAAGTATTAGTGATAAGTTGAAAATACTTAGTGATAACATGGAAGATCCAAGTGGTAATAAGTTGAATATGTTTAGACTTGAGAGACAATAACTCAGGGGTATAGCTTGTGGTTCTAAGGCTTGTGTAGTACCTCATCTGTTGTGGGGACATGATTCTGAAAACTGTTTTTGGTCTTTACAGCACAATACTGAATGAGGAAACTAAATTTTCATTGCATCAAGGAACATGGCTGGTAGAGTTTATAATCTTAGGGTTGCCCATTGGTTCAAAATCAATAATTTCTTTTAGCAAACACTGAATTTACTTTTGAAAAATGGTTATCTTAATTTCCAAAAGTAAAGTGGAGGAAAGAGGCTTGATGCTGAGCAAAGGCTAATGTGGAGAAATCTCAGCCAGGTCTTTTGTCATTCTTGCTTCTGTGAGGAGAAAAAGTTTTCTTGTCTAAAGGGTTTTAGTTCTATGCTTGGCTTTGGCGCCTGTAACTCTCACTTAGAGATGACTAATATCTGGTGAGACTAAGTTTGTGATATCTATGATTTTCAGTTAATCCTTCATCTCATTATATAATATTCTGAATTTTGTCAATCACAAAATCTATACTCTGTGCATTTCCTAGTTTCAGTTATTCATGCTTTTAGCTGTTAAGTCCCTAAGCTTCTCTAAATTTTAGTTGCCCATCCTTCAAGATGCCATCTTGCCATCCATTTATTTATTTTTCTATTTATTAGGTATAGCATAAGTTATTTATTTGATGCTGGAATTTTTATATCTATCAAATAGAAGTTTTGAGTCTGACTAATATGAATATGGACACAGTTGTCCTCTTCTTCATTTGTTTCCCTGACTCATTTAATTCTCACTATAACTCTCTCTCTCTCTCTCTCACTCATAAGCACACACCAACTACGGCGCCCCCCCACCCCCAAAAAAAAAACCTGTTCTCCATTGCAGATCATCATTTGATCAGACTGAGCTCTTATTATTTTTTTCAAGTGCGCTTTCAACTTCTGCAATCTCCATTTGCTTGCTTTATAAATTCCTAGCTTCTTAAACTGGTTGACATTGTCTACATTACATGTCTTTATGTTCTACTGTTTTCTTAAATACGCATCCAGATTCTTGGAAATTCTGATTTGAAAATGGAAGTTGAGGTTCCTGTGGACTAAAACAAGGTAAAGTCGTTGGCGCTGCAAGTTCAGGTGAGACTGTAGATGGCATCGTCTGAATTCTATTCCCATTGAAATGTGGTCTTTCCAATCTAGTTCCCTTTAAATCAGTGCCAATTGTTTCTACAAGGTATCTGATTTTGAGCATATAAAGCATTTCCCATTTAATTTTATTTTGTTTCCCTCAGCTTGTGATGTCGTCGGCGATGGAGAACTTTGTAACGTCATGTGTTAATTTTAAATTATGGATATGTGCCCATTACTTCCATACTGCTAAAATCTCGTTTGCATGTTCCTAATTCTCTCTTAGTGCCGCCAACAAGATCTCGATTCAGATGCTTGCTTATACATTGGTAGTTCTTGCTTTGTCATTTTCAAATCCTTGTAACAACTCATTTGATTGCTTCAAGCATATCTCTCTCTCTCTCCACTTGTCAATCTAGGGATGCAAACGAGCTGAGCTAAACTCGAATCTGCCATATTCAAAGCTCGGCTCGAAAATCAATGAGCCTGAATATTTTATGCTCAAGCTCAAGCTCAGCTCGATAAAAGCTCAAGCTTAGCTTGAGCTTGACTTGAGAATTAAGTTCAATTTAAAAAATTTTTGAGCTCAGGCTCAGCTTGAGTTTCGATGCTCCAGCAAGTCCAAGATAAATATTATATATATGAATGTATAAAAACTCGACGAACTTTTGAATTCAACATCATTAGGCTCGGACTCAAATAGCTCACGATTCGGCTTGATTTATTTACACCTCTAGTCAAATCCATGTAATTTTACACTTCGCATTAGGATTTTAAAGTTATTTTTATAATGAAATTAGGTGATTAAAATTTCATCATTAATAAAAAAAAAGATGAAATTGAGAAAATTCCACATAAAGTGGTATTTCTCTCTTTTAAAAACATAGAATTTTTTTTTAGAATTCTTTTAAAAATATAGAATTGACCATGATAAAATTTGTTAATTCCATGGATTTTAAATTATTTTGTTATGTTTTATCAACAAAACAAAACAATCTAATAGTCTATAAAATAATTATATTCCATTATTTAAATTTTTTGTTTCCTTTGATATATATAGTAAATTCTTAAAAAGGAAAGGGACTACCAATTCATAATTATGGATAAGAAATTAAGGAGGGTGTATTGATTTAAGAATATGTTAGATTTGGAAAGACTTTAAAAGTTCAATGGTATTCGATTTAGATTTTTTTAGATTTTATTAACATTTTATGATATTCATTTCAGATTCTTATAGAATCTGAAATTCAATATAAATTAAAATAATATTCATTTTTCTTAAATTGATATCTTTATTTCCATTGAGTATTGATTGGTTTAATATATAAATGGATTCTATCTCAGACAACTGACAAATATTTCCTTTAAATAAATAAATTTAAATGACATTTTTTTTTAATCTTAGAGACAAAAACCAAAAACAGTAAACAATAACTTTTGTCGCAGAGACGTCAATTACTCGTTTGAAAGGAAGGCTTGTTTTTTATTTTCACAACGATTAATAAAAAGTAATTATTATTATTTCAACAATAAATTATACCTAAAATTTTTAATATCTTTTTATATTAAATATTAAATGTCACTTCTAATAAAGAATTACATGGAAAAATGATTGAACATATTAAAGTTTATTTTTGTCGGGTTCAAACTCCAACGCAAACAAAAATTCTGCTCGTACAGCATATGGACACGTGTTTAATGCTGGTACTGGTGACGCGGTGACACGTGGACAATCAAGAATTGTGATTGTAACCGTTGGAAACTCTCTTAACAACTTTTTAAATTTAACGGATCCTTGAATAACGCTTTTACGTCTTGATGATTGAACAAACGAAGCAAAAGATAAATGAGGACCCACGACAAAACATAATCATCATTATATATCTATTAATCTCGATATTTTTAAAATTAAATTTAATTATACAGGTCAACTTGGCAACAAGGTTACCACATTTAGATCAGTTACAGACAATAATAATAAATTTTGCTCTGCGAATTAAGCATATTAGCCGTGTTTTAATTATCTAAATATGGTTTTTTAATCTGTCATCTTCTCCCCTTTACAAATTTCAGATTTTCTTACAGGGAAAGGAAAAGATAATATTTTGATTATTTAGATTTATTTCAAATTTTGAATGGAAAAGCTAAAACAGAACCGTTATGGTTTGCTTTATTTTTGCTTTCGTATGGAAAGATAATCTGCAAATGATGGTGAATTATAACTTTTGGATACTTGTAATGGGTTCTTTTATTTATACATGAAATCTGCAATAAATATCTTTTGTTTCTTATTCTTCGATTTCAAATCTGAATCGTTGTTTAAGGAATTTACTTCAAATCTGATCGTTTCTTTGTTATTCCAGTGTAAAATCTGGGTTTCCTGAAGAGATTTCAGTCTATTCTTCTCATTTCAGATTTTGTCCCTATTTGGTGGCTTTTGCAAACTAGCAGGTAATAAATCTTTCAATTTTCTTCTCGTTCTTGTTCTTCTTTTTGTTGTTGCTGTTACTCTTAGGAAATTCTCGTTCTATTGCATGAGATGAGACTCCCTGCTTTGCAATTGTCAAGGGAGAAGGCTATCAAGAAACCCTTCTCCTGGCATCTTAAAAAACAGTCGGACTTATGATATTATAAATTTCTCAAGGGATTGAATCAAAATTCCAACTTTTGCCAAGAGTTCTTGGTGAGGGGGTGAACACAGGTGAAAGCTACATCTTACATAGATATAGAATGTAGCACCATTTCCCATAGGGCAGTTCCTATAACATGCGACACACGGATTTTCCCAGGATTTGGCAGGGATGTAGATGGGTGGTTGATACTTCGATGTCTTGTGCATTCTTAAATTATTTTCTTGAAAACACATAATGTAAGAACTAGATGAATGATAAGAAATGTTAATGGGGATGTCAAGACTGATAGGAAATTGCTACTTTTTTTGTGTGCAGAAAGAATTCTTATCATTTCCTTCACATTTAAGCTAATTCTGCCATGGCAGAAGGTGCTTCATCGGTTATGCTTGAAACTGACGTTACTGCTTTAGAAGAAGCACTTTATGCGCAACAGCAACTTTTGCAAAAACTTAATGTAGAAGTTGAAGAGGAAAGAGATTCTGCAGCCACTGCAGCTAGTGAAGCATTGTCCATGATTATACGTTTGCAAGGCGAAAAGGCATCGCTAAAGATGGAAGCAAGTCAATATAAGAGGATGGCAGAAGAAAAAATATGTCATGCAGAAGAAGCTTTAGCGATCTTCGAAGATCTAATATATCAAAGAGAAATGGAAGTTGCTTCTCTTGAATATCAAGTTCAAGCTTACAGGTATAAACTAATAAGCATGGGATGTAATGATATAAGCATTCATGAAAATAAATTTCCGGAGAATCTATTAGGCCAAAGAAGTGAGTTTTTATTTGGTGATAAGGCTGTTAATATCAATTCATGGAGACTCAATTCTTTGCCTCAGGCTCTTATAAAAGATCCTAATCACAAGAAAAGTGTGCTTGACAGAATAAGATCATCGCATCCTGGATTAGAATCATTATGGAGTCCCATGGATGACGTATTGATTCAAGAGGTTGATGAATCAGAAAAGAGACCGGGAAGTTGTGCAGTGAAAGAGAGTCTGGACCTTACTACATATTGGGAGCATATAAGAAAATGGGATGAGAGAGTAAAAGAGACTACTGATAGTAAAGACTCAGGAAGAAACGGAACAACGACTACACTCTTGAAAGGTGGGAGTTGGTCTCCATCAGAATTTTCGCAAGTGAATGCTTATATTGATTCCATAACAGAAGTAAATGTTACTACATCAGATCAAGTCAACAATGCGGAAAATTTACAAGAAAGACAAGACATTATCGATTCTGCTTGCTCTTCCAGTGTACATGATGTGTTTGAAGTTCCAGAAAGTAAGGAGACTCGTAGAGCTTTGGAATCTTGGAAAAAGACACATTGTAAATTGACTTTGGAACCCGAAGGCAGGTTAGGGAAGCTGGAGCTAGCTGCTGAGGATACTCTCAAATCGCCTAGTACGATTGAAGCAGAAAAGGTTAAGGCAATGTTAATATCTGCTACTCATGACAGGAAATCAAAAAAAACAAGAAATGCAGCAAACCTTGCTCGTTGTATTTCGCCTGCTCTTCCTGCAGCCAATTCTCCTATTGAATATCAGCAGCTGAATTGGAGAGTAGAGAGGCTCGAGAAAGCGAGAAATAGTACGAAGCAAGAAATTAGTGGAGGAGGAGAAGAGGTGTTGAGTATATTGAAGGAACTTCGCGAAAGACTTAACTCTATAGAGTCCGAAATGAAAAGCTGGAAAGCTAAGAAATCGTATTTTCCTGATGAACCATCTTTAGATCCTCTTCAAGAGGTATACCCTCCCTCACAAAAATTTATAATATCATTCTTATGAACTGCAATTTTGAAATTTTAACAAGAGCTGTGTTTCTTTTTGCAGGCCATGGTGTACTTCTGGATTTAACCAAATCATATAATTGCAGAGGACTGCTGTTTAGCATTCTTGCAATTTATTATACATAAATAGCTGGATTTGATTTTTTTTTTCTTTTTTTGGTTGGAATTGTATGAAAATTGAGAGGAAAATACTTTTGGATTAGATTTGATTTTCCATTTGAATGGATTTTTTGTCATAGAAATTTCATATTGTACATTAGCCATAGAATCAAGTCTCCGTTGTTTTTTATTATTATATTTTTTATGTATTCTTTCTAGCAAGCTTATGATATATGTCTCTTAGTTTTGATCAAATATGAATTGTTAGAACAATTTTGCAGAAATCATCTACGCAAATTCTTTGTTCTCGCATTACAACAATTTTGCCAAAGAAGAGCATAGCTCATATTTAATTTACAGTTTTTCTATTACAAATTTAACATGAAATTTAAAAGAAAAAGCATAAAGAATGGATTTTTATTTGACAAAAACTTAATTTCATCTGGTAATTCAAGAGAACAGAAAGAAACTTGAGAGATTGAGAGATCACTGAGACTAAAAACTTAGATTAGAAATTGACATTGATATTGATTATAATCCTTAAACAGTGGCTTGAAATCTTGAATCCAAACATCTGTCAAAGCTCAGATATCTGCATATAACTGAAATGAATTCCAAAGGCCCAAAAACACAAGAAAATAGCACATCCCACATTGGAAAAAAATATCTCGTTTTTAACTTTATAATTGCAGTGCAAACGACCAAGCAACGTCGGGCCTGGTAACGCGGGCCTGTGACTCAAGTGGGGACACGAAAGGCATGGAACATAGTTTCAACCCAGCTCGTCGAGTTCAGTGCAGCTATTTCCTGGCTCGCCCGTTCCAAGCCAAGATTTGAACCGTGTGATCCGGGCGAAGGCTCCAGTTACTTGGTTCCTAAAGCGGAGGACACAGCGTGAGGCTGGCTTCACAGAGCAGCGACCACCTCCCTCTCCTGGCAGTGGAAGGATAACGGGCCGGTGCCCCCGGAGCTCAAATGGCTTGATGATGGGCTGTGCTAAACTGGACCGTGCCTTTTTTATTTGTTATGTTGGTATATATTATAAAGTCGTGATTATATTTTTGTGTGCTTTTTTTAAGTTTGACTAAACACAGGATTAATTTATTAATTAATTATATACGATGCTTGATATTCTTTTTTCCAGGGACAATTTGACCTACTGCAGCAATTAAACATTAGACTAATTTCTCCTCAACTAATTATATTATTATAATACAAAGTGGTGAAAAGGATATTGGTTCAAGTGCTATGCATCATCAATTGATGAAGTGAAAATTGGGTGATTATCACCTACCACTTACCAATTTTATTTAAGCTATTCTCTATCAGAAGGTAGGCTAAAAGAGACTTTTTCTTCTTTTTTTATACCATAAACTAATTAAATGCTGATATTTTAACATAAAAAATAGACTAATTGAGTACAAATATAGGCTGAAGGATCAATGTATGTTCATAGTTGAACTATGATTCATTGTTCACAATCTTCCACAAATCTATTAAAATATTGAACAACTGTGAGGGCTGGATTTGGTTGGTTGAGATTAGAAAATCTCATTAACAATAAAATATTTCAATGCTTCTGTGGCTAAAATAACTCATTGGATATAGATATATATTAGTATATTTAATTACCATTTCATCCATAGCCACAAAAGTGGGATTGCGTAATTTTTTTAAAAAATCTCTAATATTTTAAATAAATTAGATTGGTAGCCAGCAGGTCTGTGAGTCGAGTTTGAACTTGAAAATAATTAAATTTTATAAATTGATGATCGGTTCAGGAATATATCTAATTATAATTAAAACTAGTACTTAATAAGATTTAAGATTATATATAGATAAATTTGAAGATAAAACTATATTGTTAATTAAAATAAATGTTTTATTACATTGAAATTAACTCTACCATGATCAAAATCAATGAATAAAATGATCACAATGTCATGAAGCACCGAATTTATTAGGAGATGCTTCTTGAATGAGCAAAGAGGGAGGGTTAGAAAGAAACTGCTTTAGCCTACCCATTTCATTGGCAACATCTAACATAGTTGGCCTAGTTGAAGGACTATATTGTGTACACATAAGACCAAGCTCAATCAACTCCGCAATCACTTCACTCCATATTTTGTTACAATAACCAGGCATGGCTAATGGAGCAAACCTAACCAGAGCTTCTTCCACAATCGGCTCGAGTTTTCGAGGGTAATGACTCTTTACCCATTCGTGTAAGCTCGAACCTTCCTGGAAAAGAACATCTGTTGGACGCTTTCCGACTATAATTTCTAGCAAAAGAATTCCATAACTATATACATCTCCTTGTGTCGAAACTCGCTTCCCAATTCCATATTCTGCAATAAACACCAGGTATAATATTCGTTAGCAGGAGCGGAGCTAGACTTTTAAGTGAAATATTATTGAAAACATCGTTATAAGAAAAAATGAAAATAATATTGTTATTATAAATTACCAGGAGCAATGTAGCCAACTGATCCGCACAGCAAGTTGTCAGTAGAGCTGAAGGACACTGAATCATTTGCATTAGAAGTTGTGTTATTCTCATCAATGCCTTTAAGCAATCTTGCAATTCCAAAATCTGTTACTAGAGCTGTCATGTCATCATCGAGAAGAATATTGCTCGGCTTGAGGTCGCAATGCACTACTTTAACAGGAGAGTAATGGTGCAAATAGGCAATACCTTCAGCTACATCACTACAAATGCTTACCAATTGGATGAAATCCAACTCAGAGTTCCATCCATGGCTTGGATATAGATACCTTTCTAGACTCCCATTTGACATTAAGGGAAGAACGAGTGCCTTAAAGTCTGGTTTGCTGCATATTGTGATAATCCTGATCAAATTCCTGTGTCTTGCCCTTTTTAGTACTTGACATTCTGTTTTAAAGCTTCCTGAAATTTCCTTAGCTGTTTTTGAATCCAATACTTTAACAGCTATTCTTGTATTGTCTTCAAGAACTCCCTTGTAGACATGACCGAACCGGCCTGAACCTATTAGGGTTGAAGCACTAAAACCTCCGGTAGCTTCAATGAGTTGTTGATAAGAGATTCGTGGATATTTAAGCTCTTCTGGTTCTTTCCCTTCATCTTCTAAATCCCCTTGATTGAATATTGCTAATTTCCTTTTGAATTTTGATCTAAATACTAAAAACATACACAAGAAAGGAGTAGCAAATAGTGAAAGAAGGACTGGAAAAACAAAGGAATGAAAAGAATATTTTTTTGGACATTTTTTCATTCCTTTTATGGTTCCGCAGATGCCTTTGTTTCCAAGAAAGGAGTCCGTCGTCAATGAAGAAAATGCCCCATTTTTTGATACATTGCCAACGAACTTGTTGAATGACAAGTTGAGATACTTGAGGGTTGGTGATGATTGTAAAGACTCTGGTATTTCTCCACCTAATTGGTTTAAAGAAACATCTAATTGCTTAAGATAGGGCAATTGCCCTACTGAAGAAGGTAGAGCACCCTCTAACGTATTGCTTGAAAGGTTAAGGTACTCTAATGCAATGCAACTTCCAAGTTGTGGAGGGATAGTACTAGAAAAATTATTTGAAGAAAGGTCAATTGCAAGGACCATATCCATTTTACTTAATTCTAACGGTAATGGACCTTGTAAATGGTTGCTAGACAAATTCAAGTACAATTTCAAACTCCGGAGGGCTGCAACTTCGATAGGAATTGAACCAGAAATTTGATTATGAGAAAGGTCTAAAATCTCTAAATTTATACATTTACCTAAACTCAGAGGTAAAGTTCCCGAAAGGTGATTTTTATAAAGAAAAAGACGTCGCAGTTGTGAAAGATTAGCAAAACTATCTGGAATTGATCCTGAAAATTTGTTATTGGATAAATCGAGAAGACCTAAGTGAGAAATGTCACCAAGAGCCAAAGGAATTTCACCAAAAAGTGAATTATTTGATAAATAAACTCTTTCTAGCTTACCTAAACGGCATAGTTCTTGAGGAATAGTACCATTCAAAAGGTTACTAGACAAATTTAAAAGCGTGAGATTAACAAGATTTGAAATTTGAGGGGGTATGGTACCAAAAAGAAGGTTTTCATCTAAATGAATTTGTACAAGAGCCGAAAGATTACTAATAATAGGAGGTATCGTTCCACCAAGATTATTTCCTGCTAATTCAAGTTCCGTTAAATTAGAGGAATTCACCAAAGAAGTTAAAAAAGGTTCAAGATTGGTGTTATTATTATGACTAACAAAACCATTGTAGGACAAGTAAAGGAATTGTAATTGAGGCATTTTTTGAACAATTTGTGATGGTAATTCCCCACTTAACATATTAGATTCCAAATCAATCCACTCAAGCTTCGAAGAGTTGGAAAGAGCTAAAGGAACATGACCCACTAATTTATTTGACCAAAGTAAAAGAAATTTTAATTCCTTAAGCTCACATCCATGCTTTAAGGGTATTTCACCGCTTAAAGAATTATAAGAAAGGTCTATATACTCTAAAGATGAGGACCCATTGCAGAAAATTGGTGAAGGAATTTCACCAACAAATTTATTACTAGCCAAATCGAGATAAACCAACTGGGTAAGATAACCCAACTCGTAAGGAATCTTTCCTTGAAGAAGATTCCAAGACAAACTTAGTTGTGTCAGTCGATAAAGATTCCCCAACTCTGCTGGAACACTCCCCTTAAAGAAGTTCTTTGACAAATCAAGAATCTTCAGAGAAGAGAGATTTGCTAAAGATGGAGAAATTCTTCCTCTTAGTGAAAGATCACTAAGATCAAGTTGAACTATTTGATTACTCACATTGTCGCATGTGACTCTAGACCATTTGCATATATCAAGATTTGATGAGTTCCAGCTTTCGAGAACACCTTGAGGATCCGAAACGACACCGGACTTGAAAGAAAGTAAAGAAACTCTTTCTTTGGCAAATGAGATTTGAACACTTTGTTTGACAGAAACCAAGAACAAGAAATCGATCAAGAAAAGAAGAGTAAAAATGGAAAATTTAAAAGAACCCATTTCAGTTCTTGATCTTGTTTAGCTTAAAGAAAAATGGTTTCTAATGAAAGAAATGCGCCAACCATGCATGCATACTAATCAAGATGAACAGGTTCGACATGTTCATTTCATATATATAAGGAAACAGAAAACTTAATTAATATACACCAATTGATGCGACAAAGATTTCAAGTTCTTTATTTTCAAAAGGAAAAAAAAATCTCTTGAGTTCTTTAGCTTTTGTGTCTGCCTAACCGCCGTCGAGGAGGATGTGAAACGTACTTTTGGCGCCCATGATGTTTGACTAACGAGAAACACGGCAAATAGTTGACTTACATGTGTCCACGTGCAGATGACACGTAAGCAAGGGTTATTACAATTAGAACCGTGTAGTTATGGTGGTGTACATGTCAGCACTAGGCCTAACACGTTAAATTCTTTTTTTATTTTTTTATTTCTGGTTTATCACTATTTTTTAATATTTTATTTTTATTTCGTTCAAAAGCTTATGATCATTTATCTATACAAGTGTTTTTTCACAGATCGAGTATTTAATTTTACAAAACCCTATAAACATTTCACGATTTATAGATAAATTATTATTTATTTGGTTGAAAATGGGGTAGATTATGTTAGTGGACGACGTATTAATTGTGTTAATGGATAGATAATCTAGGTTAACAGGGCATGCTTATGAGGGTGAATTAGCAATTAGCTATTGGATATTTAAGATTTTGGTAAATTTGTCGGTTTGATGGTGGGTTTGTCCACTATGGAAGGTGGACCCCAAAAAAAGGCGGTGTATATATACTTGATTGGGTAATAGAGCACTGGGCAGGGTGGGGTTTAAGGATTGCACGTCATGCAAGTAAGTAGCTAACTAACCCCAAAAAATTTATGTTACCACGTGGTTGTTTCAGAGGGTTTTTACGCGTTGCATGAAAAAAACTAACGGAAGAGAGTTTTGTATTATCACATTTTTCAAATGTTTTTTTCTTTTTCTAAACCTTTATAATATTTTTGGATAGAGTTTAGGAATTGAAGAAAGAAAATAGTAAAACGACTTTTTATGATCGCGTTTCCCTTCTTTATAAAAAAAAAGAAAAAGATGAAAGAAAATAATAATAATGTCACATTTCATTTATTATTTCGAAAATTAAATTATTTTATAATCAATAAGATTTTTTTTTTAAAAAAGAAAAGATGACGTCCAATTGGTACTACCCATTATGCCATTTGGGTTCAAGTGACACCTAAAGCCCAACCATCTGGGCTCGAGCCATGTTCCATACTTTTGGTGCCCCAGTTGGACTTGCATGCTCACAGATTTTTTCTTTCTAATTTGCTCAAATGGATTCAAAATCTCAAGCCAACGTATCTGGATAATGCCATTATACTTATTTGTTTCCTTTTTCTTTTTTTAGGATTTTTATGTGGAATCTTCAAATAATCAATTAATTTAAACTCACTGTTAGAAATTATAAGAAAAACAAAATTTTCTTTTTTTATTAATTTCCTCATTTCCTAAGAAGCAATAAGGCTACTTATCACAAATGTATTTTCATTATTTTTCTGATTAGAGAAAAAACTAATTTTTATATTATAATCAGAAATAAAATATAAATTTCTGTAATTTTAAATATTTTTATATTAATACCGTTTTATTTTATTATTCAATACCCCCAATAAAAAAGGAATTGGTCTATGGTCGATGTAGGAACAAATAAATAAGAATTTCTTTTTAAAAATTTTAAATAATAATTTTTTTCCATTGTTTAAAAATCATTAAAGTAGTTATTCTCAATTCTTTCTTCACTGCAGAGAAAAAAATCTCATCTTACAAAGCGACAAGAAAAAGAAAAAAAAAAAAAAGAAAAGAAAGAAAAGCTAAGTTCAAAAATCGCCGCTATGGGGTTTAAGAGAGGTTTCATATCGTCTGGTTGGCTCTAAAATTTCCTTCTTCACTCTTAGAGACCTTATCTGCCAACAAAAATGGCTTCCACAGCCACTTTAACCCAAAGAGTTCAAATTCAGTACCCAAATTGGTCGATAAAACCTCCTAAAATCAACAAAATTTTTAAACCCCACAAAAATCTTTTTTTCCTATCTGTTCCCATTTCTCATTCTCTGTCTAACACTTCTCTAACTTCCTCTTCTTTCCCTTTAAACCCTAAATTCCCGCGTAAGCTCCTTCCTTCTCACCCATTACATGATGCTACTGAAGAGCACCTACTTGAAGACATGGATAATTCAATATCAAACCTCCAAAATTTTGAAAATTTGATTAAATTTGGCTTACCCGGTAATAGTAGCCAAAATAATCAAATTTTAGGTCAAGAGCAGCCCAAAAGAGTTTTTATCCAAGACCCACCATGGATTTCAGCTCTTTTTTTAAAGGGTCTTGATAAGGTGGCCAATCGAAAATTTAAGGTGAAGTTTAAAGATATTGAGAAGAGGAAATATAATTTGTTAAGGAGGAGACAAATTACAGAAGAGACTGAAGCGTGGGAAAGAATGGCTGACGAATACAAGGGTATGGTTAGGGAAATGTGTGATAAGAAATTGGCACCAAATTTACCATATGTGAAAGGATTGTTTCTGGGGTGGTTTGAGCCTTTGAAAGAGGCAATTGAGGCTGAACAAAAATTGCAGAGATCGAAGAAGCAGAAATCAGCTTTTGCTCCCCATATTGAGTTGTTGCCAGCTGATAAGATGGCTCTGATTGTGATGCATAAGCTGATGGGGCTTATGATGGTTGGCCATGAAGGTGGATGTGTGCCTGTTGTCCAGGCTGCAGTGCAAATTGGCATGGCTGTAGAGCAGGAGGTGAGTAATTAAAGCTGTTTTTTTTTTTTGTCTAGTTTTGTTGGCTGGAGGTTAATTGCAAACTACTTATTTTTTTCTATATGGATTTTTGTGTTTATGCCATGGGAGGATAATTGTTTCTAGGACTAGTTGGCACACCCAATCTCATCTCTAATTTCTACTTTAAACTTTTCATATGCATATCCATCAAGATTATAGTTGCAGGGAATGTGAATAAAAACAGTTGAAAACAGAAGCAGTAGAGGAAACGAAGTGCCTGTAAGGATGTAGGTATGTGCCTGAGAGAGAGGGGGAGTTATAGGAGGTGAATGTGCCTCAAAACCAATGCTTATAATTCCATCAAGAAAATTCTTAAAGTATTAGCAGTTGATGTTATTCCTATCCTATTTGAACTAGCAATTCAAAAAAAGTATTTCCTAACTAATTCTAAGACTTATTAATTTCGGAGTCGGAATAGGAAAAGTAAGGAAAGGAAAAAGAGGCAGGATAAATGTTACCCGTGTTTGGGAGTTTAATGCGCTTAAATAAGAAATATGACGAGAGATATTTGTCCCATTTAGCCTCACTTTCTTTTTCTCTTCAAAAGTTGAGGGGATAAGAGATGTACATTATAACTAATCATAATATTTTAGTAAGATTATTTCACCCTTAGAATAACTTAAAACTACTATGAAAGATAAAAACTACCATATTACGATGGCGACAACAAAAACAACAACTAAGCCTTAAGACTACTATTTAGGATAAAAATCAATCTGATGTTCCATTTATCAAGTTTAATCATTGTAATTAAGCTACAACATTTTGTTCAATCCAGGTTAGAATTCACAATTTCTTGGAAAAAACTAAGAGTTTCCAGAGGAAGGACGCAGTAGGTGATGCTCAAGAAAGTCTTAGCAAAGAGAAGGAAGTACTCAGAAAACGCATTAACAATTTGATTAGAAGAAAAAAGCTTATTCAGGTGCAAAAGCTGGTGAGAAACGAAGAAACAGAACCTTGGGGTCGAGATACACAGGCTAAGGTTGGTGACCTTCATAGTTGTTCTTTTTGGAATGGATAATAGATCCTTTTTTTTTAATTTTTATTATATTCTAAATTGTGAAATCTTTTCTTCTTTTTTTACCCTATTCTTTCTTTCTTTGCCCCTTTGATGCTAAATGAAATTATGCAGTTGGGAAGTCACCTGGTAGAACTATTAATTGAATCAGCTTTTGTTCAACCTCCAGTTAACCAGTCACCAGATATTCCCCCTGACGTGCGACCTGCATTTCGGCACAGATTTAGAACTGCAAATAATCCAGGGTGAGTTATTTTTACCTCATCTCCTTCAGGAAAGCTATTTTTGTCAAAGTGCTCTGGATGCAAATAAACCATCTGCAGACAGTGTGAATTTGAGGCCCTTTTTGCAGTAGGGAACTACCTGGGTAAATAAACCTTGGGAATATCTGATTCTTAGGTGACTTCAACTGATTTCTATTTGGCCATTGCGTCATTCGAGAGATGGCTGATGTTTAGATCTGCACTTGTAGCTATTTTGATGTGTTTATTTGGGATCTTCAGTTACACAATTTTGCAGCATATTTTCTCTTACTTGAAATTGATATTCTTGTCCTCATCTGTGGAACTGTGTTGATGAATTTTTCACCTTGTGCTCCCTGTAGGCGGAAAATTATGAAGAGGTATGGGGTTATAGAATGTGACCCCCTTGTCCTCGCTGGACTTGATGGATCTGTGAGTCAAGACATCTCTTTTGTTTTGTACTTGCTGATTTGGTCTATTTAAAATTGATTTTATTTCTGAACCTGCTTGTATGATTCGCCTGGAAAAGTTCCAAATTTATATGTTGTTGCATTCTACCAGTTTGTTTTTGTTCTTAGCATACATGCTGTTGAAATTGAAATACATCTGAAAGACAAATTTAATTTTACTAAGCAAGAAGAGAGACAAATAGGATATATATGAAATATTTAATGGTCCTGCTGGAAGAAAGAAAAATGACTTCTAGTGGCATAACATTTTTCTTTCAATAAGTGCATATTAGCGATTAATGATTCTCAAATCTTTGTTTCCTACTGTTAAATCATTTTGCATTTGTTAACATGTATGAATTTCATTGCTGCAGCATAAATATTTGATAGTGGTACTTATTTTATTTCTCAACTTAACTAATCTATAATTTTTTTCTCTCTAATGCAGGCTAAACATATGGTGATTCCTTATTTTCCAATGCTTGTACCTCCCAAAAAATGGAAAGGGTATGTAAGAGGATGGGTGATGTAGATGTCACGTGTTCTCTAAATAAATGCTTCCATCTGCAACGAAAGCGTAGTATTCTTGAGCATCATATCATATCATGTTTCTTTTTCTTTGGGGGGGGGGGGAGGGGGGTGGTGGATGTTATTGGATAATCTATTCTGCTTAGATTTAGGTTCAAGCATTGGGGACATAATTCATGTGAACCACACTCAGCATGCATATTTTACTTTTTGTGATAAGTACTCTTCACATTTGAATGATCTTATCCAAGTATCCACCTACACATGGTTCTTTATTGCTTTGACACAAATGCATTAGGATAGGGGGGAAAAGGCAAAGAGTCAGAGCAATATGAGAAACAAATAGACCATATATCAGATGTTAGGCCATACTTAATTGTATAGTTTTTTGATATGTGCTCATATATGCTGGAAAATGGACCTGCCATTTCAGTACAGGTCAATTCTTGATGGATTGGAATACAATATGGTGGTAGGGAACCAAGGGTAGCAATAAGGTTCTATTTTGTTGTTGTTTTAGTTTCTGTTGACAAAAGTAATATGTTCAGAACATAAATTAGAGGTCGTTAAAGTTTGTTTTGCAGGTGAAAATTTCTCATAAAAGCTTTAGAATAGCAAAACAGCACTTCCATATTACTTTTCCCATAATCTAAAATGGTGTGTTTTCAGAAAATCAGTTTCGACCTCTGTGCTGAACATACTCATAATAAAGTGACAGAGAGGAAGCATACTTGGTTGTCTGAGGGAGGCAGAGGCAGAAATGAAATCCTTATCTTTCATACTCCTGCTCCCCCGCCCCCCTCCTCCTCCTTCTCTTCTTCTTTTTCTATGTTCTGAAACATTAAAAGTTGCTTTTAGGCTTTTTATTTTCAGTAGTCATACCGTTGGTAGATAAACAAGGTTGAGAGTCACCTCTTTTCCCTTTTCTATGGATTATTTTTAAACATAGGTTGTGAGGCGCATTAAAGAAAACATGATTACGAAAAAATTGTGGAAAAATTTTATTTTCAGATATTTTGATTTTCAATTTTAAATAGAAGATGGTAGTCAACTTTGGACATTAGTATTTCTTGACTTACGTGGCTAACTAGTTAGCATGCTGATTTTCAAATTTTCAATAAATTGTTATATAAGTGTTCGAAGTGATAATATGTTGTATTTTCAGTTAAGTTTTTGTTAAACTACGAATTAAAGTCGTTTTTCTGTTGTATTAAAGAAGACCTATGGAAGCAATAGCATGACTGTTTCTCTGCTTGTATGAGCTTGCCCTTTGTTTCTCCTTAGCTTTTATATTTTTTTTTCTTTACAAGTGAAGGGTAGATTTAGACTCTATTTGTCCTTTTAGGATATTTTTGGCAGTTTTAAAGTTATTTGGAACTTTCATTATGTGCTTTGAAATATTTGCAGGTATGACAAAGGTGGGCACTTTTTTTTGCCTTCGTTTCTCATGCGTACTCATGGATCTAGGAAGCAACAAGATGCACTTAAACGTATTCCTGGGAAAAATATGCAGAAAGTATTTGAGGTGAAAATATTAGTTTATTCCTTTGCTTATTTCTGCCTTTCTGTTTTTCCCTTCAGGGTTATTGGTAACGGCCATAAAAAAATGCTGGCTAAATCATCGTACCACATATTGAAACACTTTCTTCTACTTGCTGATGATTGAAAAATAAAAACAGGGATATGGTCTATAATTTTTAAGTTAAAGAGGGGGTATCGAGATATGCCCTCGAATAATTGGTAGACTATCTCTTGACTACTGAATGAATTAAGTGCATCCCAGCATCAATTGAATTTGACTGGGAGTTCGGTTATATTTATTATTCTCCTCCATTTAACTGAATTTAGGGCTAAATCCGCAGAAAGCATTCTTGTTGCCAAATACTTCAATTTGGTATTGCCCCTAGCTACCTAAAAGATTTGCTGTTCCATGATGCATTTGAAGTCTGATTTTATGTGGTTCTGAAATGCATGTGAACAGGCCCTGGATACACTTGGAAGCACCAAATGGAGAGTGAACAGAAGAGTTCTTGATGTGGTGGAAAGCATATGGGCAGGGGGCGGCAATATTGCGGGCTTGGTTGATCGAGCAGATGTGAGCACTGCTTGAACTATCTTATCTTTGGAAGTAATTTCATGTGAAAGAATTGTCTTTATGTAACCAGCAAGTCATGGTACTTGGATGTTTGAATATGCAGGCTGCCAGCTCTCAGCAGTCAGCAGCTTGCTTTTTAACTACTCCTATATTCCTTGTGAATTTATTTAGTTTGATAATCCTTCCAACCTTATTTAGATTTTCTTCTGAAAATCCATTGTGTCAAGACTTGACGAGTTGAGATTATGCTGCAAGATAGTGTCACCCATCCAATTCCCATTGACAAAATTTATCTGCCCTATCTGTTTGAATTTATTGGTTCGCCATTTTTTAACAATTTGAAATATCGATGGAGTTTTTTTTATCGTTTGTTTTTCAACATTTTAATTATATATTTAGACAACATAATTTTCATCCATTAAGATGCATAATCCCTGGACACTTTTTTTCCATGTTCAGATTCCAATACCAGAGAAACCAATATCTGAGGATCTATCGGAGATTCAAAAGTGGCGGTGGAGTATGAGGAAGGCAAAGAAGACAAACCGAGAGATGCATTCTCAAAGATGCGACACTGAACTTAAGCTTTCTGTCAGTCTTTCTTCTTAGTATAGATGCAACATTGAGTAGTTGGTTGAATTGATGAGATGCTGAGTCTATATCCGTATGTCTATTGCTATAGATCAAATTGTAACTTGATGTCCACTTAACAACTAAAAGCGATTTGCCCATTCAGCAATTTCTCATTATGGCTTGGTAAATGCATATGCTTATATTATAGTAGCATTGGATTCTAAAGAAATTCATTTTCATACAGGTGGCCAGGAAACTGAAAGATGAAGATGGCTTTTATTATCCTCACAATCTTGATTTTCGCGGACGTGCATACCCAATGCATCCTCATTTGTCTCATTTAAGCTCTGATCTTTCTCGAGGAATTCTGGAGTTTGCGGAAGGACGGCCCTTAGGGAAGTCTGGGTTACATTGGCTGAAGATACATTTGGCAAACCTTTATTCAGGAGGTGTGAAAAAACTATCTCATGAAGGACGCCTGGCATTTGTAGAGAATCATTTGGATGAAATATTTGATTCAGCAGCAAATCCTGTCCATGGAAAACGCTGGTGGTTAACGGCAGAAGATCCTTTCCAGTGCTTAGCTGCTTGTATTAATCTATCAGAAGCCTTAAAGAGCTCATCACCATATACAGTCATTTCTCACCTGCCTATCCATCAGGTATAACACTTCACTGCAAGCATTATGCAGAAAAATTAAATGTGAATTTGGATACAGAAACTATAAACAAACCTTCTTTCAGTCAAATTCCTCTTAATTGAAATCACTCTGAACTCAAATAACCATACAGATCCTTTTCCTAACAAGGTTCTATTTACAAATACACCTCCTGTGCTTGAATAAGTTGGTCCAGCCCCTTAAGGACATAAAAGTAGATGATTTGAGTGCTCGTCAAAGATTAATTTTAAAGAACTTTCTCAAATATGCTTTCACAAGGAATAAGGAATTTTAAATTTGAACTAGCAAGGAAACTCCTGTAATACATCCTTAAATTATCTTCGCTGAGTGAAGGGAGTTCATTTGAGACAACCTATGTAGATTTCCAAACAATATAATTCAATCAACTTTGAGAGGAAGAAGAATAGAGGTTTCTGATGCCAGTTTTATATATGAAAATTTAAGATAATTAATATTATTCCAAACTGCATTGCTCCTTGAGAGAAGATTTGCTCTAAATCCCATCAAATAAGGGCAGTGACTCTAACTAACACCAAAATTGGCATCTACATGCTGTGAATATCATTTCACTTATTAGTGTAAGATGCTTAATAAGAGTTAACTGCTTCACCTTGTTATCTGCAAAAAAGTTAAGATATCTCTGCATGTGGGTTGGCACATCCATTTGAATTGAATCTTCAATTTGTAGATAGGCATAATAGTACCATTCCATGTGTGTTTCTGGGATCGATATTGGCACCTTGGTTGTAACTTTCGTCTTTTAGGTGCTGGCATGTGGGAAGCTCACGTTGTTGTTTCTAATGGAACTTGTGCTCATTATACACTAGTATATTCAAGTAACTTTCCATTTTTCTGAGGGAGAGTTGATAGCGTGGTATTGCTTTCATATATCTGAATCTTGTAACTTCTATATTTTTGTTCATCTTTAGAGCATTTTAACTACAATAAATATTATAATGATACTACTGTGGAGTTCAATTCTCTCGCACTCCTTTTTTTTAAATAGGACGGATCTTGCAATGGCTTACAGCATTATGCAGCCTTGGGAAGGAACAGTGTACGTCTTCTGTTGCAAATTTAAATTATTTCTTTTTGCTGAATTTTGTATAAATCAGACGGTCAGTCCCTGATTTTTCTTTTTTTTTTTTTTGCTTTTTTTTATATGTTTTTGTTGTCAAAGAAAACATAGTTGATGAACTCATCATTCACTATTTGGATATTGAAAAATCCTCTTAGTTTCAGTGGAGCTCTTACCAACTCCTTGGAATGTTGTTTGTCCTTTCAGAGTGTTGAGCTTGGACAGAGTACATGAATCATTCTAATAGTTTTTCTTGCAGTCTTGTATAATACAGAATTTATCGATCTAATTTAGGCACTAATTGAACATGCTGTTAAATACCTGAATTGTTTTCAGGGAATCCCTTTTTGCATAACAAAATGTTTTCCCTTGCTTATAGAACTGCTATTATAAACATTTATCCGTCATGGCAGTGTGCTTTTATGCTGCTTAAAAAAAGAAAAGGAAGTGGTTTGTCTTTGAAAAGATGGAACTCCCAAAAATAATCATAATATACATTTGAAGAAACCTTGAACTCAAAATGGCTATTTTAGTGTCAACTTTCAGAAAATTACCGGAAGTTATTATACTTGCAGTCGAGCATAATTTAAATGGAAAATGGAACCTCACATTTCTAGCCAAGGGCTTGGCCAGACTCTCGAATTCTAGCTGGCCTGCTCTTTGAGATATGACTGGGAATCTGGTATTAACCAATCCCTGAAATCTTTCTTATCCTGGGTTACCGTAAGGAAAGTTTATGATTCAGTGATGAAACTGAATATTAAACACTTTTCAATGTACTCTCAGACTATTATTTTTTAGGCTATTTACTTTAGTGGTTGATTTGAGCGATACTTTTATATATTCTCATGGTGATTTTTTTTTTTCAGCTGGAAGCAGCAGCAGTTAACTTAGTTGCTGGAGAAAAACCTGCTGATGTTTATACAGAAATTGCTGTGAGGTAATATAAAATTCTATGAATGTAAAAGTTACTTCAATATTTTATCAAGTTTGGTGTGCATCTCTCTCTCTCTCTCTCTCGCTCTATATACACACACACACACACACACACACACACACACAAAATCAATCACACATACATACATACATTTTGCACATTACATGTGAGCATATGTGTTTAGTATTTTATGCATGCATAAAATGACACTAAAGGCATTTTCACTGGCAGGGTCCATGAAATAATACTAAAGGACAGCAGCAAGGACCCTGCTACAAGTCCAAACGCATTGTTAGCCAAGCTCTTAATTGATCAGGTTGGTCTTATTTATGTAACACTCAAGTTATAGATTACCATATCCTAATAAAAAAAATTTTTTTTTCTAGATCCTAATTTTTGGGAACTTTCAGGTGGATCGAAAATTGGTTAAACAAACAGTGATGACTTCAGTATATGGTGTCACTTATGTTGGGGCACGTGAGCAAATAAAAAGACGATTAGAGGAGAAGGGTCATATTACAGATGATAGACTGTTATTCAGTGCAGCTTGCTATGCTGCTAAAGTAAGCAACCATACATCTAACAAGGATGTTTAGGTTTTTGGTACTTGAGAATGTAGTTGCTATTTTAGAGTATAGGATTAAGAATTAAGTAAGAAATTAATTTGACTTGATTGTTAGATAAGTTCATTAAAAGGTTGATCATGCAATTCAATTTGTTTTGGTAATGTATCTCAATGCTGGAGTAGTATAGCTTAGATCTAATGCTATTAGCAGAGCATATTTACTGTGCATAATTTGATCAACGAAATGATAGTGGTATCCTTCTAGAAATGTAAATTTGTAAATATTCTGTTGGTTGAACCATTCTCAAGTATGCATCAACTCTTTAATAGGTGACGTTGAAGGCCCTGGGAGAATTATTCCAAGCTGCACGTGATATAATGTCTTGGCTTGGTGATTGTGCAAAGGTATACCTTTCTGTTATTTTTGGGAATAAAATCAAATGAATCTCCTGGGAATTATGAAACATTTGATTGAGATGTGTATTTGTTGACTATGATCTGTGTTAGGTTATTGCTTCAGAAGATCAACCAGTGCGGTGGACAACTCCTCTAGGTCTTCCTGTTGTGCAACCGTATTATAAGAGTAAACGACATCTTGTGAGTATTGCACCCTTTGTCTCTGATTTGCTATGATACAGCTCACTGTCTTGCCAGATGCCCGCCCGCCCCCCCCCCCCCCCAAAAGAAAAAAAAGATTATTCACGGTGTTCTTGACATTGGCGCAGATATAGTCCTTTTGTTTGATTAAGAAATCCACACATGAGACAGTGCATTTTGTTGCACAGTTGACAGTGATACTGTGGTAAAGGGAATACAGAAGTTAATGAGAAGATCTGGACCATATCTTAGGTCATAATGAAAACTGTTGAAAAGAAAGCTATGAAAGGATCTTTACCTCAATGCACCAGGGAAAAGTTTAGTTGTGATAAAAGAAGTAAATTTTAGTTGCCTTTAAAGTCATGCCATCTGGCTGAATAGTTAGCTTCCGTGTTTCTCTCGGTTGCTAAATGGCACGACTGTTAGTTTTTTCTCTTGCACATAATGACCTGATTGGTGAACCTCCGTATCACTTTTTCCCCATTTATTGCTTTTGTTTGAGCATGATAGATTTCTGTAGTCATTATTACCTCATGAATGTGTGTGTGTGTGTGTGTGTGTCTGCTTAATTTTTGGGAGACATGCTATTATTACATTTCCAGATGAGGAATGGTATCAAAATGACATTGGATATGAAGCTACACTCTCTGGGTCCCAGTCTTCTCCTTTATCTCTTGTGACAAAGTAATAATTAAACTCAGTTTTGCAGATACGAACTTCACTTCAGGTTTTGGCCCTGCAACGGGAGGGTAGCTCGGTAAGATTGCTTTGTTGTTTAGCTTTCAGCCTCCCTTTCCTTTCTATCACCTCAAAAACTTATGAAGAAAATAATAATGTGAATACCAGGTAGAGGTTAGAAAACAGAGAACTGCGTTCCCTCCTAATTTTGTGCACTCACTTGATGGTTCACACATGATGATGACAGCAGTGGCATGCAGAGATGCTGATTTGCGGTTTGCAGGTTTGTCTTACGACACACTAAAACAGATATGTGGACGTAGTTTTGGAAAGAAGAGGAAATTCCCTTCCTCAAGCATATCAGATGCACTATGTTTACTTCGTTTTGTTTCTTTCTTGTTTGTGCTTTGCATTGTTTTTGTCATTTGCAAATGAAAAAGAAGAGGAGTAATTATTTTCTTCTTTTGAAGCAATCAAAGTTGTTTAGATTCAATTCAACCCCAACATATTACTTGCTTGACCTAAACAACTTTAAGCATTATATTTTCACGGCTGACATAAGTCCACGTGGAAGTTGGATAAGCTTACTCAAAATGTGATGTTTTAGGTTAAGTTTAATCTGCAAGATAAATGCTATATGAGGTTCTCAACAAAAGAAGTCTGTTTCCAGCATTTGATACTGTATATGTATGATGCAATAACTTTTTCATAATTTATGTCGTACTTAAGTTCTGCTTTTGGGCTCTATTGTGATATGATTTGAGAGCGGGACAGTCTGACTATTACTTTTACCTCTCTAATTCTGATTCTTTAACAAGTGAATCAATTCTGCAGGTGTGCACGACTCCTTCTGGACACATGCATGTGATGTTGATTTGATGAATCGAATTCTCAGGGACAAGTTTGTGGAGCTTTATCGCATGCCAATTCTTGAAAATGTGAGTGTTTTTTTATTCAGTGTCTCGCTCTTTTTTCTAACATGGCTGAACAATTGAGGACATTTGTTGTTGTCTTCAAAAGAAGCTGAATGACTCTGTTTTCCTTGCTCGTAATTTCTGTAGCTTCCTTTTCCTTTTACTATGAGTAAATAGGGGGTTGGAACCGGAAAGTGATGGATTACTTTTGATTTTGCTAGAAAACAAAAGAAATAATGAGAAAGCATGCTTTTCACCACCAAAAATAACACGGATTATAGGTCGCTAATCCTTTAAGATTGGTTGTAAGTTATATCAGCGACCGATTTGTATCATTCACTAAAATCGGTAGCTAAAGCATGTTTTTTTTTAGTTGTATTTGTGAATTTATAAATTTCAGTTCACATGAAAGCAAAAGACCAACGAAAGAAAATAAATAATGAAGTAACATTTTTATTTTCAAATTGCCTTTGGCTTGCTAATTAAATGTTCCATGCTTTTGCTTTTAAAATAGCAAAAGTGAAAAGAAGGAACTTTGACATGCTAACCAAAACTTCACTTGTGTGACATCATTTATGTATCAAATGATTTCTTAAAATCCTGGTACAGGAGGCATCTGCTTGAAATAGGCTGTTCTTTCTTTTCTTTATTTTTTTTCTTCTTTTCCCTTTCAAGTACAAGGCAACACATCTATGAAAATAGTATGATGTTATTTTAGTAGTTCAATTTTCTTGACCTTTAAATTAACCTCGATTATTTACAGTTGCTTGAGGACTTCCGGACATCATATCCAGCATTGACATTTCCACCTCTCCCGGAGAGAGGCAACTTTGACTTGCAAGAAGTTATAAAATCTCCATACTTCTTTAATTGATTCTCCAACTAGCAGTAACCAAAGCATACCTTAAACAGAAGCATCAGTATTCTGTTTTTAGCCCAAGAAAGGGCAGGAGATCCAGGGGAATGCAGCGTTGAGCGGGCGTTTCAAGTGGGAAACGGTAGCCTAAGGTTTCTCCTCTGAAGACGCACAAAGGTTGTGTACAGATACCTATTGCCTTTGATACACCTACAGTCGAGAGGGCTTTCTCAAAGACTCTGTACATGGGAATCAGGATTGAGACAGCAGATTCTAGCAGGGAGAGTCAACTACTCAGCTGGTCTAACAACTACATAGTGAAGGAAACTCTTCCTTCAGTTGGATTATATTCATTGATTTCAAGCACATGGAGATGTTTTCTGGAAACTAATCTGCAGAAAGATACAGAATAAGTCGATTCTTTTCTAGACAAGGAATATAAACCGCTCAATAATATATGCAGCAGGTTTCATTTTTTTTCTCATCATTTGGGGAGTTCATAGCCAGAAGTTAGGCTTCGTTACTTTGGTTGCCATGTATAATGTATTCTATTACGAAGAATGAGACAAGTTCATTACAAACTAGGAAATGCTAAGTGTAATATCTATATAGAAAATAGCAAAATCAGTCGCAACTTTACTGGAGGAAATGCAATATAAAGAATCTTTGGACAAGCTTCGATTTTACCAGTATCTGTCATGGTTTTTGAAATGCTTCCAACAGATTTACATTTAGAGCCAAACCATTATCTTGAATCTTAAATTCATTCACTTACAGCTACTTCGACGACTAACAAGATCGGTAGCCAAGTTAGTAGCTCTTGCAACCCTTTTATGGTTTTTGGTTCTGGACGGAAGCACAGATAATTTTCTATTTGCAATCTGGGCTCTTTGAGGGAATAGATTTCATTGATTTGAAAATTGAAATTTTGTACATGCTGATTCTATCACTGGATAAAGAAAAGAAATGGAGAGTTAAAATGTCCTGAGTCTTATTTCAAATGCTGATATAAAGATACACCTTAGTTACACTAGTTCCAATAAATCATGAAATCTATAAACCGACACAGGCCCTACCTTGAACTTGTTTCTATTTTTATTATACTTCATCAAAAGACTTATTCACTGCTCTGTACCTCCTTAGAGCAATGCACGCTAGGATTCACCACTTCTTTGTTCTCTGTATACCTTTCAGTTTTTCATATTACAGGTTTCACTTCATTGTCCAGAATGTCTAGAATCTGTTTCAGAAAATATAGCTATTATCAGTTAGGAGAAAGCAAAAGAGATATATAGTCTAAAAACTTCACAGAATACAAAAGGAGGTTTCTGTCCATAAAACAGGGATATCCAATACAAGCATATTCTGAAAACTGGATTGAGATCCTTTCAGATTGGGATATTTATTGATCTATCATGTTTGCAAAATCTCAACTATTCAAAATCAATGGTTTAGTTTCATTTTCAATGTGTAACCATTCACCTCTTGGAATTTAAAATTTGATCTGTTTATAACAAAATCTCAACCATTTTTTTTTAAAGGTGGATATAATACAAACACGGTAGGTCATATTTATAATAACATGAGAAGTTCCAAACCCAGAAAACTGATGGCAACAATGTCTTTTTGCAGAATTAGAACTGCAAAAAGTTGCTAAGAACTTTTCAAGTACATACTGCCAACCTTTTCTAAGTAAAGAAGATCAAGCTCAAAGAAATTCAAGTTTTATTAAGTGAACAACATTCTACAATAAACAGAATGGTAAGCTTATTAGAAGTTAGTATCCTGATTTCTTTTTGGAAAATTTTTGGTTGAGAACTTCGAAGAGTTACTAGTAGCAGTGTTGTCTTTGAATCCCCGTAAAAAGAGATAAAACAAATAACTGAAGCAACATGAATAATTAAATATAATCTCACCAAGGACAGCAAAATGTTGAGACTTCTTTAGCTCTGCATACCGACTGTTTCCAAGCATGTAGAGGTATCGGTGAAGAAAATACTGGAACTGGAGGAAATATATGTACATTGCTTCAACGTGCTCTATAGCCCCAGCTGCTTCATCCACAAGGACCATTTAACAGCTTCCAAATATTTATCATTCTTTTGCAAGGCAGTAATCAAATTGGTGTAAGTTATCTCATTGGGCTCTATCCCATCTTTTCTCATTTCCTTGACCAAATCGATGGCTTCTTCAATCATCCCGGCAATTCCGTATGCCTTTATCAATGTGTTATAGCTGCACAAATTAGGTCCCAGTCCGCTTTCTTTCAGTTCTGCCAGCACTTCCGCTACTTCATTGATCCATCCTTGCTCTCCATAAACATTGATCATAATGTTGTATGTATAATGGTCAGAAGTACAACTCGATTGCTTCATTCGTTGCAAGACATTTTTAAAACTTTCCATTTGACCTCTTTTACCATAAGCATCCAACATGCAATTATAGGCTTCAAGAGAAACTGAAAACCCGTCAAATTGCATATTCTGTATAGTTGAAGCCATATTCTTGAAGTCTCTATCATGTGCATAAGCAGCTATCACAGTATTGTAAGAGATTACATCAATCATGCCTTGCTTTCTTGCCATCATGAACAATTCTCTAGCCTTATTGAAGAGTTTCGCTTTTCCATAAGCATCGAGCATGACATTGAAGGTAATAGTATTTGGAGCGAAGCCTCGATGAAGCATCTCATTGAAAAGCTCAGAAAGATCATCAATCGGTACAGCACGAGCACAACAGTTTATGACACAATTATACAATTCTTGATCCCAAACAACTTCACTTCTCAAGATTTTGTAATAGAGATCTTTTAACTTGCTCATCATTCCACATCGTTGATAAATACGAAGCATGTCACGAAAGAGGTAAATGTCTGGAATTATGTCCTTTTGCTTCTCCATAGTTTCTAGAACAGAGCAAGCAGCTTTCAGGGATCCAGCTTTGACATACATTCTTACAACAATGCTATAGGCAATCATGTCTAAAGAAATTCCAGAAGATTTTAGTTTCAAATAGAGTTTATCTCCTTCAGAAAATAAACCAAGTGCACCATAAATGTCAATCATGGTACATGAGATGTACAGGTTTAGCTTATCATCAGATTTGGGCATTTGAATGTATATCTTGACAGCATTCTCAAGATAACCCAACTCCTTGCACGAGCAAATTAACAAATGATACAAGTTATCCTCAAAAACAGGATCATTCCACTGTTTGTCTCCCAAAACTTTTAATGCATCATCAACCAAGCAGTGTTTCACATAAGCCATGACCAGGGTGGAAGAAGAAGTCTGGTTTACGAGAACATGCTGATAGAAAGAACCTTTCAAAAGGAGAGGGACTTTATTAATCCTTCCAGCCTTCTCATATGCTTTCAGTAGAGTGCCAAGTATTGAAGGGTACTGACATCCTATCTTCAGCATATCCTCAAGAGTTCTAATAGCACCCTCTTCATCACCATGTTTGGCTTGTAAGTTTATTAGTGTATACAAATTAGATGAGTTAGGTTTGAATCCCAAACTCTTAAGTTCCTTATAATACCATTCTGCCTCCTTATAACTGCCAATTCGACCCCAACCCTCAATCATGGAACGGTAAGTAGTTTCATCAGGCTCTAATCCAACATTCTGGATGTCTATAAACAAGTTTTGAGCAGCAGCCATGTTTGATAACTTTCCATACCCAGTTATAAGTGTATTGTATGCAACAATATTGGGGGGAAGCTTGGCTTCTTGCATTGCAATGAAAACCTGCTCAGCCTCTTCTAACCGGCCTTGCTGGCTATAAGCATTAAGCAACACCAACCAATTCTCCAAGTTCAGCACCACGTTATCTTCTCTTATTAAGTGAATAACCTCTTCTGCTTTGTCATATAAACTTAGACGGGTGTAAATAGTAATCATCGCAGAGTATGCAGATTGACATACAATTCCAAAACTCCTCATCTTGGCAAACACAAACTCTGCCTCCTCAACATTCCAACCCTTCTGGTAAAGCCCCATGAGCATGCCAAAGGTGGCAATGTTAGGTTGAACACCAAGTTCCAACATCATCCGAAACCATTTCCCACCCAATTTCATATGCCCCCGCTTAGAACAAACATAAATGAGACTGTTAAAAACTCGAAAATCTAGTTCATCACAAAAGCTATCACCCACTTCCCTAATCATCCTCTCTGCAGAATCCCAATCTTCCATCTTACCCAATATTCGAAGAATCGTGTTGTAAGCACCCACATTCTTTTCTAGCTTCCCATTACTCCTCATCCACTCAAAAAACCTCAAAGTCTTGCTTTCACTATCACCACTACACCCCTCAAGCCTTTTCAAAATATAATTACATTGTTCTAAGCTCAAGTTGGACTTAATAACAGAGTAATTAACATCAAATTCACTATCATGCACAAAAAAATCCTCTGTGTTACTTCTTTTGTAACGAAACTTAAAACCCACTTGTCTTTTCATTCCTCTCTTTCCACCCTTGTACTTCTTCTTGATTTCACGCTTCAAAACCTGATTTTGTAAAACTAAATCCTCATTTATAGTTTCATGAACCAAATCGCCAGGTGTGGATAAAACAGCGTCGTTTTCAGACAATTCGGCTTCAAGTCTAGATACATTAACTGGGCTGAATCTACTCAAAGTGGCAATTATGCAAGCTCTAGTTGAAAGAATACATCTAGAAATGGAAAATGTTGAGGTACGAGAGGAAAAATGACGTGGGTTTTTAGAGAAATTTGATTTCTTCGAATCAAATTTGTCTAAAGAAATGGGTAATCTCAGGGATGCCATAGTTACTGTGGCCTCTAATCAAGTTTCTTGCATTTATAAAGAGTAAGAAGGATACAGAAAGTATATTCCAGAGAGAGAGCGCGCGAGAGAAATCAGGGTTTCAGGTTTGCCGTACCTTTTGCGAGGTTATTGGCAAAGACAATCTGATAATGGAAGTTGGGTCAGTGCAGGAAAATAACTACCTTTTCTTTTGGATTTGACAATTTTTGGCTGCTCTTCAACGGGGAAGACTGCAGTAGCTTCAACTATGCTGGACAAAGCCTGAACCGGACCGGATCCAATTAAATCCGACCTGTTATAATTTAAACAATTTAATATTTTTTATATAATTATTTTTCTAAAATTGATATTGGATAATTTATTTTCCCACATTTAAAAAAAAAATCTTGATTCGAATTTTGAATCAGATCAATTTTAATGGAACCAAAATCAAAATAAAAAATTAATCCAAAAGTACCTTGAACCGAACCAACCCATGGCCATGGCTAGACCTTTGAGAGTACTTGCCTAGTTGCTTTCCATTTATACTCCCCCGTCTCAATATATACATAGAAATTTTTTTTGAAAAAAAATTAAAATATTATACAAGAAAAACATGATAAAAAATACTCTTTTAAGATTTTTACATAAAAATAAGAATAAAAGTAACTAATTCTCCTAAATTATAACAAATTTAATAATATTTTAATCAAATTATTTTTTATCTATTTATTGTATCTAATATAAACAAAGGTAATATTAAAAAAAATATCATTTATTAATTCTTAAAATACTCAACACGACTTATATTTTGAAATAAAATAATCACCTAAAAATGAGATATATTTATTATATTTCATATATTTTGGGATCCAGCTGAGTATATTTTTAATACATTTTATAATATTTCATGTTTAAAGATTGAAATTTAATCTTTTTATTTTATATTTTACACATCATAAATTTTAAAATTTCCAAAATAATATATTTAAAAAAAAAATCTTAACTATGTCTTAAATGTACTGATAACATATGATGATGGTGCATAAAATACTTCAATGTCATTAACAATGCAAAATTTTAACACCTTAAAAAAGATGAACAGTCCATAACGTGTTAGATGTGTTTTCACTTTTTCACATTCATCTCAAAATCCCATTAAGCACATGAAAGCTCTAACAAAAACAACACCTTTACTGTATGGCATGGGAGCAAACCAACGATATATAGACAAAACTGGTGTTCATTTAGGAAGAGCCTAAATCCAAATGCTTGAGAAAGCTTCCTCAAGTGCCCTCTTCTTGCTAAGCTCCATACTCCAACCACCAGCCCTGCCCCCTCTCTCTGCTCGGAGTCTCATCATTTCCTCATCGTCAAGCATGTCTGTTCCACCAAGTGGCAGAGGTTGTGGAGCCATGCCTGTTGGTCTTGGCTGTCCTCCAGGAACTGACGGTGCATATTGCGATGTTTCAATGCTGAAGCCTCCTTGAGAGCTCTGGTGAAATGAATAAATTTTTTATGAATTCATAGGAAGAAGAAACAATCACATTGGACAAATTAAGAGGCATGGAATGAGAGTGGGCAAATTCAAAGGGAAAGATGAAGCAGCTGCCTTCAAAATTTCCACAGGCGTACAGGTGGAGAGATGTATGGGAACGAGGTGGATCATTCCACACACGACAAAGCACAATATGAGATATCAATTTACTTGAAAATTTGTCTGTCAAAGACAATTGCAGGCAATCAAAGAAAATAGGAAGAACATGAAGAATCACTTATCTGCTATAGTACTTTAAAGATTCTAACAGTCAAAGATGAAACAGGTTCTATATCCTCCATTCTGAAGAGCCCTATTATGAAATCAGAGACCTTATATTTAATTGTCCTACTGAGTGGATAACCAAAAGCACTTTTCCTAGCCAATTTGGCGAGCAAATTAAAAGACTAACTTAATGCTAGGCCAGTGACAGCGATTAAATAAAATAAAGTATGAAAAGAAATCAAAACCAAGAATATCATTAGTTTCCAATGTTACTTGTTGGCTGCAGCCCAAATTTATATAGATCAGAAATAAAACCTAACATTAACAAAAAGGGAAAAAAAAGAATCACACTCCAAAATTCCATGATGTGGAAAAAGAACAAACCAACTCCTAGGAAAAGTTGATGAATGTCTAATGGTTCAAAAGGTTTAATAGGCAACAAGGCTAAGAGAGTGTTAAGCAAAAATTGAACAAGGAATTTATTAAAAGAAAGAAAAAGTATCAAAATATTTCATTCTCACCCCATCAGCATCAGTCTGTCCAGGATATGCCTTGGTAGCTGCCAAAGCTGCAGCTAATTCTTCAGCCTGTTCAATAAATATCACCACAGAACAACTTCAGTAAATATACCAAAAAATTGTTCAAAAATCCGGGAAACTAATTCACATATTATCTTTTTATTATATGATAAAGATGCAAGAAATTGTAAAGAACAAATTTCCTGTGTTCCCTTCTCAGTATGCTAAGATATCAACCTAAGACCTAGCAATCCACTGCCCCTTTAATTGGTCTGAAGCTAAAAGCTAGAAGAATAATAATGTCTGAGTAGCAGGTGCCTCCAGAAGTACCTTAATCGCTTGATTAAGCATTATTTGTTCAGCATTTTCTTTCTGGTACTTTGCAATTTTTTCTTCAATCGCAGGGACATCCACTCCAGCAACCAAGTCAAATACTGTATCAGAAAATTTCTTATCTCAAGAATAAAGGTTCAATCAAAATGTCACTTAAAAGTTATTAGAAAATCGTACTCATGTCCTCAACTTCCTCCAAGTAATCATTGTATTCCTTCAAAGATGGAAAATCTTCCTGTCGTTTATTGTATCTATAAAAATAGGACAGTGAATTATCTGCAATAGAAGTGTTAACTAATACTATCATGTAGATAATGACTACAAAATATATGATCAATATTACAAGACTGATGGAGAGCACAAGCATGCCTCAAACAGTCAGAATACATTATGAATTTTATCAAAATGAATAGATCATTCGACATTGAAAATAAGCTAACAGTGAAATTTTCTACGTCAACAAATGCTGGAAGTTTTGAGAGCTGAACTATTACATTTCCTTCCTACCAAAATGTAACCAAACATTTCCAGTGCAGAACCTTAGTGGTTTTTCTTAAACTGAACAAACATATGTGCAGAGTAGGAACCAAACCAATGCCTCAAAATATCATGAATTCCTCATCAATTAAGGAAAATAATAGCTTAATCATCAAATTTGGTATGCACACTCAAACTATATTCAATTTGAATAAAATAACCAAGGAGAAAATTTACATGCTGGCAATCCTTCTCCTGACACTTATCTCCTTGTTGGAATTATTACTGGAGACCACCATTTTTGTTGCTACTTCAGCTTTCTTCTTCTTCCCGTCCGTCTGTCTACAGCTCAATCAGGTCAAGTGGGTTGGTCTTATCAGGCATAAAATTGCAAAAAATGGATTTGACATAAAAGTGCAGATTCCTTAGACAAACCTCTTCAATCCAGTCTGATTTTTGTAATTATAAAAGGATTAGAACCACAAAAATCCCAAATTTTTGTGCTGGTCGCGACTACTGCCAAAAGGATACATTCTACACTAAAACATTTTTAGCTTTTTGTCTAATTTTGTTGAAATCTAAAAAGGCGAAAAAATATTGATAAGAAAAAGATAAAATGGTATAATTCACCCTCGCCTTTTCTATCTTAAACTTATGAACGCCGCAAGCCGGTGGCCCAGCAACGACGCTGAGCCGAAGAAGTTACTGACAATGGAACCCCCGATTGTCTGTGTGAGGAAGAAATTCTGTATACAAGAGAGAAATGAAAATGGAAGAACAGGGGGACAAATCTTCTCTGTTTTCTCCTATGTGTTTGCTTGAACTGGACTACGGTGCTGTGATTGCACAATTTTTAATCAGTAATTAATTAATAATTAAAATTCCTAAATATATTATAATTAATTATTTAATTTAATATTAAAATAATATTAAATCTTTGTACACATATTAACCACGTAATATTAGTTTCATTTTTTATTTTTTTTATTTGCTTTATATTCAACCCTAAGTCTAATTTAAGTCTCATTGCAATTAATCTCTACGTATTTCTTAAGGCATGATTGTCAACAAAGTGAAAATAGTTAAAATTCTAATTGTTATTTTTGTTAGCTAGAAGTTTAATTTTTGAAATTACAAGGAATTAACAAATTAAGTATATAAATGTGTTCTTATATTCATTTAAAGAAAAAAAAAATCCCGTGAATAAAAAATTTAATAAAAATAAAAAAAAGGAAAGAAATAAAAAATAATTTTTTTATTAAAATTAATGATTACTGTTGATAAATTTTTATTAAAAAAAATGGCTAAATTGGATATTTCAATTTAGGAAGCAATATGCTGGCTTTATAGGAAGCAATATAAGAATTACATTCATATACAATACCTTCTTCCTTCAAATCTCAAGAAATAAGCCCTAATAAAAAAGAAAAGAAGAAACATCATGAGGCACGCTGGCCTGTTCAAGGGTTGGCATTGATGTCCCCGATAAGAAGGCTTTGAGGAGTGTTAGAGCTAGTTTAGGTCTATGGAGAGGAACTTTATGGCCTGCTCCCCTAACCGCGACGAATGTAACCCCGGCGAACTCTTGACTCCATCCTCCCACCTGTTTCGTACATAACTTTTTTCTTTTGTTAATAATTTGTCAAATGTGCAAATACAACTGAATTCATAATAGCCAAACTTCAAAGAATGAAGGTTATACTTATATGTAATCATTTAATCTTCCAAGCAACTTACTTGTCCATCATCATACCAAGCATGCCAAGGCTTTATTGTTGGAAGGTTAAGAGCATTTATGGAATGCCGGGTGGATGTCACAGGGATAACAGCATCTGTATCACCACTGCCATAAAAGGGAAAAAAATCATACATTTGACTTGAATAGGTGTTCGGAAAAGGAGAAGAAAAACTGAGACATGGTTTTTCCATTAATTATTAACGTAAAGCTAAAAACATTCAAAAAATGGATGCTGTGGTTGCAAGCTTAGAAATGATAGTTTAAATTTGTATGTGATGAATCTACAGCAACAGTTTTAACATTATGCCCAAGGTACCTGTACATCCATATACGAAGTCCTGAATGTATGAGCTCTTGATAAATGTCTAACACTGTCACAGGAGAATCCTTCCAGTTGGCAGCTATAAGATCACTGCAAAACAGGAAGCGAAAAAAAAAAAAACCAGCTATCATAAGAAGTGAAATTAAGGCACTTCAGTCAAAATACATGCCATGCAGCCATATGCTGAGCATCCCACTCCAATGAAGTCAGCATATGTAGGCATTTTACACCACTATTTGTTAAATCCATGCAACTGTGCAGCAATTTAGCCCCCTCAACCAGTAATTTTGATGGTTTTTATCACCCAAACAGAACACAATATCTGCTGATTATTTTTGTTTTCCACATTTGTTTGAAAAGATATACCAGCATGTCACCCATTTTGATGGTGCAAGTTGCGGTAAAACATGTAATGCCTTCTGAACCTCAGGCCGATTGAAGTACATTGTTGAGTGCACCTTAGTGCAAGGATCATATTTCTCATTGATGAGACTAGCCCTCTGTCATACGACATCACATTTCAAAGGATCATACTAAAGGGATGATAAAGAAAAGAAACGTTTCATCTAGAAGGAAGTTCTACTAATATATAAAAATACGAATAAACTGAACAATTGCGCTAAAATGAGTCCCTTTTGATGCCAGTAAGAAATGCAAGAATACAGGCATTAGCTGTTAAGGAATGACAAGCAAAAAATTAGTCCATCTAAATACTCTTGACTCAAACATCAAAACCAGCAGACAGCCACAGGATTAGGGTTGCTCCACTCCTAATTAAATAAAGAAACAACCGATTATGCCGCTTTTCAATTATATCATACACAAATTATGCTGAGACGACATATCATAGACTTAAAAATAGAGAAGAAAAGAAAATTTGAGCCAATAATTTGTAATGGGTGCACTTACATGCATCTTTTTGAGTAACCAATTTGAGCCATGTATATTGGCAGAGCAGGCAGGAGTGTAAACACTGTATCGATCAATGTTTCCCATTTCTTCGATGGCAATGTCTAAAACCTCATTACAAGATTTTGAAAGGTGGCCAGCAGATTCATTAAGGCAAAGAAGGTTAAGTTTTGCAAAGGTTTGGTCAGAAATCAAACCCGTTACCCATATAAACTCAAAAATCCCCAAAAAATCATGGTAATTATCAGTCAAAGCATTTCCCACCTGTATTACATATTTATATCAGTCTTTTACTATTTTCAAACAAAACAATTAACGTTAAATAATGGAATTTCAGGAAGAGCCAATAGTCCATACCATATAACCTTTCAGATTAATACCCTGGCTCTTTGTTGCTTTGTTGTATCTTACAATAGCTTGGCTTAGCTGAGGAACATAATGTCCTGGAACACACGTTTCAAGGTTTCAACTATAATACGCTTCTCAGCATTGTTACCCTAGCAATGGTTATAAATTGAGATAAAAGAAAAAAAAATATGATCACTGACCTGCATAACTCTCTCCTGTGATAAAGAAGTCCCTTTCTTTATATTGTGGGAAGCGCTCAAACCACTTCAGCAAAAATGCAAGCGAGTCCGCAGCAGAAGGCAGGATACTAAGGAGTAAGTCGAGAAGCTAACATTGATGGCAAAAATTACAAGATACAGATTGGTAAAATAGTACCAGTCCTTTTTATCACCATTATTCAGCACATCAGAGGAAGTATTTGAATATGAAAAACCAACTCCAACTGGGGAATCAATAAACAGAATGTTTGCAACTGCAAAATGGTAAATGTGCTTAGTCATGCAGTATCCAATTGATTTTAATTGTAGGAATCAGTATTTGTATTCTGGGATACCATGTAACTGATATTGGACTTTAAGTAAAGACTGCACTGCAATAACTTTTATTGGAACAAATGTGACTGCCTAAAATCACAAAAGCGAGATCATACCAAAATTTTCTTTGAAAAAGAAAACAGGGAGAAAGAATTTTTTGCTTTTTTACCATTATTCCAAGAGTAAGGATTTAAATAAAGGGTTTTTCCATCTGGCTGGATATAGAACGGCCCTATTTCCTCTGCCTCTCCATAACCAATGGAGGAACATCCAGGCCCTGAAGGAATATTACCAGGTCAGAGATCATTTTACGAAAAAAAAATTAACCAACAGACTATCAATTTCAATAGCATAAAAGCAGAGAATAACAGTGAATAAGAAGTTAAGGAATTTCTAGTATTGGTAAATTACCCAATTTTGACAAGTTAAGGATATGAATTCAAATTCCCATAAAATTACTTCAAAAAAACACTGCAAATCTGAAACTATTTTGTTGAATCTGAAGTTAATTTAGAAAAACATATCAACAAAAGATAAACCTTTTTCCTAATGAAAGTTGGAAAAGAACGTATAAAGCCAACAAAAGTTGAACAACTAAATGACTATTCTCATTTGTCCCACAGCCTCACTCCACCTAATAGTCTTTTCTATCAATCTTATTCTCCCGCTTCACAACAAATTTACAAAAATGAGCCATTACCTTCTAGCACAAACGACACACATCCAAATCAAACGACACTATGAATTGGCTATAGATTTCTACTTTATAAAAAAAAAGGATACCCAGAGATTGAAATCAAACAAAGCAAATAACCATGATTGAAATAATGAAGATTAGTAACTTCGTTGCAAACAAATGATAACTTACAGAAAAGTAAGACACCAAAAGCTAACATGTATACCAACGGATACTAAAAATACACTCAAAACAAGTTCGACCTCCATTGAGCCAAAGAACAAGGGGCTTAGACTCAGGATCCTCGACAGCCTCCATAAACCAGTAGAAGAGAGCCCTTCCAGATTCTTCATTGACAGTGACGTAACCTGAGTAGTGACCAAAGCTTACGTCGAAGGTCTGGCCTGGTAGCCCCAAAACCCTGTCTAATTCTTGCTGGGCAAGTGGATCGCTCGAAGAAAATGCAACACTGGTACCCACATAAAGATTAATTAAGAAGAACAAGCAAATGGTAATGGAACTTTGAAGAAGAGAAAATTCCCATCTGGGTTTGACCAATCCCATCATTTCATGAAAGTGGCGGTGAACATTGGTGCCGAGAGAGGATTACCAAAAATAATGAGGCCACTGCTCGCTGAGCTGCCATTGTCAATTAAAAAAAATAATAAAAAACATTCTTTTTGACCGCTAAACAGTTTAAAATATCATGTCCTAAACTTTCCACGTAATTTTAATTGTATTTTAAATTAATTTTTCTTCAATTCATAAGATGAATTTTCATTTTATTTATAATTATACTCTAATTTTAAATTGTACTCATTCAATATCATTTTTATAGATTTCAATTTAATATTTTTTTAAATTACACTAATAAATAAATATTTATGTTTATTTGTATAAATATTAAAATAAAAAATAATTTATTCATCTTAAAAATAAAATATTTTTATTCATTTATATAATATTAACTATAAGTAATAATTCTCTACAAATAAAATTGCACCATAATAAATAAAATATATTTTTATAAGTGATTTAACCTAAGTACAAAAAAAATTCTATGCTTAAAAAATGACAAAAAAAATCTAAATATTTTATATTTATAATTGACGAAAATTTATCATTTTACTTATCTTGTTCATAACACACAAGAACACATTGTGACACTAATGTTGTTTGGACAATGATTATGTTTAACCATCAATCTTTTCATAGTTCTTGATAGCTTTTATTTTATCTCCCAAAAAAAAAATCCCAAATTCTTCAATTTCACATTCCTTGGCTCCCTCCACCGAGGGCTGGTCGTGTTACAATAGCATAAATAATGCAAAAACCCCACACTCCAACAATCAAATCTGGAATTTGAATATCAAGAAGGAAACAAGAAACATCATGACGCACTGACCAGGTCATGAGTTGGCATTGATACTCCAGATAAGAAAGCTTTGATGAGTGCAAGAGCTAGTTTAGGTCTATGCAGAGGAACTTCATGACCAGCTCCTCTCACGACAACAAAGTTAAGTCCTGCATACTCTTGTGTCCATCCACCCACCTGTTTGACACATCATATTAGGTCAGACAATTTATTACGCCAACTCGGCACAGAGTTTCATAATGTATCTTTTGATTTTATTGCAAGTTCGAATCTAACATGAACCTGTATATGAACAATGAAGGTGATGTGCATTTCTCTAGAGTTACTAACCTGTCCATCGTCATACCAAGCATGCCAAGGCTTTATTGTTGGAAGCTTAAGAGCATCTATACTATAGCGGGTGGATGTTACTGGGATAACAGCATCTGTATTGCCACTGTCAAACAAGGAGGAAAAAAAAAACATAACTATGATCACTAAAAAACTCCATATTTTCTTGATAAGTTGTTTAAGAAAAGTTGGAAGAAGAAACAAGCATGATCAGTCTCCAAACATAGCCTTGGTATAGGAATGGCAACTTTGCCCTGTACCGACAGATATCCCTTACCCAGTGCAAATTTAGGCAGAAATTATTAAAATAGCCAGCTAATATTCCCCTCGCTCTTCTCTATAATTGAATAAAAGAATAAACAAAAAAGATCTCAAGGATGTAACAAGAGAGAGAAAAAAAGCAGAAATCAAATGAGAATATAGCTAAAAATATCACAACGAAGTAATGATCAATTGCTTAAAAAGAATGCGTGGTTAGGCAGAAACAGAATATTGCAATAGAAGCATTAGGACGTATAGATAACATGTAAGCCAGATATCTTCTTCAAATCCTGAAATATTTGGTATCACGCAATTGGATCTTATATTTGATTTCTAGTGGTTGGTGATTAAACATTACAGCTCCTTGCATCTTTTGTTATACAGCGCCTTGACCTTGATGCCTCCATTACATTTGAGGATTACCAATTCATGTTATTATGATATATTCACGTATTCCTCGAGCAAATTAAAGAAAAAAAAAACTTGCAAAGGTTATTTTTAACCAACATTTACTAGAGTTGTCTCTAAGAGTATGAGGCTGAAAAATCAAACTTTGAATTAAGCCTAATTAATAAAAAAAAAGTGAAGTATTGGTAAATAAAATGCCCTAAAGAATGAGTGCAATAATTCTCACAATAAACTAAAACACAAGCAAGTGTAAAAAATGATAGTTCTGATGCATCTTTAATAAATGAAAAGCAACGACTCTGTGAAAATAAGAAATGTATTCCTAAGATACCTGAACATCCATATATGAAGTCCTGAATGTATAAGCTCACGATAAATGTTCAACACTGTCCTTGGAGAATCTTTCCAGTTCTCATTTACAAGGTGACTGCAAAACAGGAAGCAAGGAGAGACATTACTGTAACGATATGTATTTGTGGTGCTTCATACAAGGTAATCTAAGCATAGAACAAAAATATACAAAATAGCCGTAACAGATACTTGAATTAAAGTTTATATTCATTTTCTACTTCTTTAATCCATCAAAATCAAGGTACACACCTTAACCAATTTACTATATGATATGATATAGATGCTAACATCATATTAGGATATAATATCAATATAACATCAAATTACTGTCAAACACCTCTCAGTTTTGGGCTTCCATTACTCTACACTTCTACTGGAGTAACCTTAACAAGAAACAAATTTGAAATTTTCATTCAGTGAATTACTCACACAGAAAATTATAGTCACATGCCAATCACAGACCTTTGGAAATCAGAGATTATGCTAATAATTCTATGCATACAGCTCTAGCATATGCAAATGGATCTATGCAATTGTGCAGGAATTCTAGTCCTTGGCAAAGAATTGGTTTGAATATCTCCAATCACCCATGGAGAACACATGAACGCTGCTGATGTTCTCTTAAGACCAGTTTACTGGACAAAGAACAAGACAACTATAGGTTCTTTTTGTACTTTTGAACAGATATACCTGCAGGTTTCCCATTTAGACGGTAAGAATTCTGGTGAAACATGCAGTGCCTTCTGAACCTCAGGAAGATTGAAGTACACAGTTGAGTGGGCCTCAGTACAAGGATCATACTTCTCGCTGACACGTCCAACCCTCTGCAATATGCAATTAAATTTCATCATTGGTTTATACAGACGCATTCTTCAGAAGGAAATTCTATAATATATATCATGTGATCCAAATGAGAAGAATAAAGGGCACAAAAATGGAAGACATGTGAGAATGGGATCCTATACAACCATATCATTTTTTCATACATTGAGGAACAGCTAAGAAGGCTCCATCAAAAAATTGTTAATAGATCAGGAAGGAAAGGCTACACAAGGTAAGATAACCCTGTAGCAATAAGAAGATAGTTAAGCCTAGGAAATATCTAATGCCTGTGACATCATTTGGCATTCAAATGCAAGTATTTTCACAACAATACTCTAGAGACATGTAACATAAAATGAACATTTTACAAACAATGCTAACTGAGTTAATATATAGGGTTTGAACAGACTTGGTTTGCTCTTAATTTGGGGAAACAGTAAAAATTAGGGTTGCAACTGATGGGATGTTAATTAGATTAAGGAACACCCAACTATCCAGCAACTCCACTTACATGCCCCTTTCTGAGCAATCGATTTGAACCACTTGAATTGGTTGTGCAGGGAGGAGTAAATATGCTATACTGGTCAATGTCTCCAAGTTCTTTGTCGGCAACTTCCAGAATCCCATCACATGCATCTGAAGAATGGACAAATGATTGAAAATCGCAAAGAAGATTAAGTTTCTTGTAAGTTTGATGGGAAATCAAACCAGCTGCCCACATAAACTCAAAAATCCCCAAGTGATCATGATAGTCATCGGTCACAGCATTTCCCACCTGCATTACATATTTATTGCCTTTTATTTTATTTTATTCAAAACAATACTCAAACAGCAGGTCAATGCTATTTCAAGAGGAGTCCATAGTTCATACCATATAACCCTTCAGATTAATTGCTTTTCTCTTTGTTGCTTGGTTGTACCTTACAATGGCTTGGCTTAGCTGAGGAACATAATGTCCTGCAAACACATATGTCAATGTTCAGAACCATAACATTCAACATTCCTCCCTGTGAGTGGACCTCACCTCCAACCTAATAGGGAGGTATTCTCATTTTTTTCCCATCACAATTTCTCTCTTGTGCCCTCTTTATATCATCAAAGTCAGGCAAACAATATAACTTATCATGAAGAAGACAATCAATTGGGACACATGATGCAGATATACAGTAAGGAGATATCTTCAACAGTCAGAAAATCAAGATAAATCACACGCCAACAAATAAGAAAATTGAAATCACACATCAGCCATTTTAAAGGGGATGATACAACTAGAAGGACAGAGAGCCTCCACAGATCCTCTATAAGTAATGGCTTCCCAACTTTAAACATGAAATCTAGCTTTGGCTTCCAACTAAACTTATAATAGATATCTGCGAGGATGGTGTCAACTGGTTGATTCAATTCAACAAAGTAAGTTCCATAATGGTTGAAAAATTATCCCTTTCCCCTTTGTGGCGGCATCAAATATGGCAATCATACCATGAATGCTAATTTTAGCCCATGAAATTCTGCATGTCAATAACTTAACTATCATTCTTAGCAGGATAGAATGCAGCCAACATTTTAATTACATAAAATTTAGCCCACATGCTGTATTCCTAGAGTTATACACCTAATTACCTCAACATCAACAAAGTTATGTGCACTTTTAATGGTGTAGAAACAAGAAATTTGTGCCCTTGTAGTTTGCAGATATTGAAAAAAAATTAAATAGAAGTAAAGGATAAGAACAAAGAAACAGATCACCTACCAGCATAGCTCTCCCCTGTGATATAGAAATCTCTTCCTTTGTACTGGGGGAAGCGCTCAAACCACTTCAGCAAAAATATTAGTGAATCTGCAGCTGCAAGAATGAAACCAAGGAGTAAGCATACAAGCTAGCAATAAAGACAAAAACTTTGAAGCAAAATTCAAGTTACAAAATGGTTGAACTAGTACCAGTCCTCTTGTCACCATTGTTCACCAAATCAGAGGAAGTATTTGAATATGAAAAACCAACTCCAACAGGGGAATCAAGAAACAGAATGTTTGCAACTGCAACACAGAAAAGGTGCTTAGACATGATAGCATCAATAATTAATAGGGACGCTTTAGATTCTCGAAAATCTAAAATGCTTTGCAGCTAATACTAATAAAATGGCCCCCTAAACAATAACATCCATTTGTGAAGATAACTTATTTAAGCAAGATACTGTACTTGGCAAATTACATTAGAAAAAGTAGTAAATGACGAAGACAGTAGAGTACAGAAGGAACACACACATACAAAATACATTTTGCCAAAAAAAAAAATGTTTTGGCTCTCTAGTGGATGATATATAGGTACAACATACATGATAGAGACTAAATATATTTCCCAAACTGCTGAGCATGCATTTCTGACTCTGAGAAAGATAAGCTGGAGACTAAAGCACTTTTACTTCAAATAGGATGATATGATTCAGATTATGCAAATAAACATAATTTACTGACAGCAGCTGAAGTGTAACCAAGTGAGATGATGATAACTAATTCCCGTTACGAAATCAAATGCACTACGGTGAGCTCCAAGTACCCCAAGGATACAAAGATTCTTGTAGCTAAAACTCCCAGTTTATGTATCATAGGTTAAGACAAGAAGTACGCTCACAGCAACTTTGAGTGGCTAAAATGCAGCAACTGGAATCTGCTCAAATAAAAATACGAAAAATTATTAAAGTTTCTTTTACCTTGATTCCAAGAATACGGATTCAAATAGAGTGTCTTCCCATCTGCATGGATATGAAATGGTCCTATTTCCTCTGCCTCTCCATAAGCAATGGAGGAACATCCAGGTCCTAAATGAGAATCTTGGGTCAATTTTCAAAAGCCTTACAACAATGAATCACGAAGAATACGAGTGAAGGAAATCTTTCATATAAATTAGTTACGCTTGAGCTTAGAACCACAAAATGAGAACAAATAATAAAACAACTGACTGAAGAAAACAAACACGCCAAAACCCATAAAAGTTTCTTCGAATAAACTTTGAAAGACTCAGACATAAAGATCGGACGTGTAAAATATGATTAAAAAAAAAAGTCATAGTTTCTAGCCTGCAGTAAATTTGCAAGTGGAGAAGTAACCCGTAGAAGCTAAAAAAAATTCTAAAAGCACAAGTTTACAAAGTCGTGATCATAGAAGCTAAAAAAATTAAAGCTTTTCTATGGAACAGCAAGTGATCACCACATAGAAAGACAGGTGTTTGTAGTATCAAAGAAAGACTTCCATGAAGCTAGAGACTAAGAGGCTGGGATTGTAGGCAGTAAAGAACCTCAACGAAGCAGTTAAATAAACAAATATCCACGACTGAACAATAAATTAACTTAAAAAAAAAAAAAAAGCGATTCTGAGTTCACGAGTGAACAATGAAAATTAAGTACTTTACGCAGAAAATTACTACCCGGAAGCAAAACCGCCGTAAAAACCAGTTGCAGGATTGCAAGTAACACAAAAATTATCATTGATAAAGCAATGAAGGAAAAAAAAAGCTTTATAAAATAAAAGTTTGACCTCCATTAAGCCAAAGAACAATGGGCTTAGAATCAGGGTCCTCAACAGCCTCAATGAACCAGTAAAAGAGAGCCCTTCCAGATTCTTCATTAACAGTGACATATCCAGAGTAGTGAGCAAAGCTAACATTGAAGGTCTGGCCTGGCAACTCCAGAACCCTGTTTAGTTCTTGCTGGGCAAGTGGGTCCGTCAAAGAAGATGCAAAAACAGTAATACCCACATAGAGATTGATTGACAAAAATATAGCAGTGAAGAGTTGCAAAACACCGAAATCCCATTTTGATTTGACCATATTCATTCTATTTTATTGAACAGTTGCCATAGAAATGAACTGAGTAGTGCCTTCTAAATAGATAAAAGAGAGTTTAAACGAGAGGATTGGATCAATAATGAAGCAATATCGAGATGGTAACCGGTGGGTCAGGGATGACACAAGCACTGAATCTTCCACTTGCAAAGAATGATGGATGACATTAGGAGGCTGTCGTCAAGGAACAGTATTTTACCCTTTCTGTTTAATCTTTTGTTTCAAACAAGGTTCGAACTTATTGTGAAAAAGAATTTTCCTGACAACACCGACCTTTATTTCAGTTTGTCTATGGCAAATTAAGATTTGATCCTTTTATTTTTACTTAATTGGTAACAGTTTCGTTTTTGTTAACAAAATAATACATTCATTAGTTAAACTCCATTTAGTAATTAAAATAAAAATTGTCATAGTAAAAGACTAAAAGACCATTAAAGAAAGATACAATTTCAAATTGATTTATGGATATTTTATTCAAATTCAAAATTAATTTATGGAATTTAAAAAAAAACTAAAAATTATTTCTATAATTTGATAACAAAATTTTCATATTTTTAATAAGTTTTTTACATTTAAAATTTATTAAAATAGAACATTCAATGATACGGAGTGGATTTGTCCCATTTGGAGATCCTTGTACCTTTTTAATTTTTATCCAAAAGATATTTTTTTTAATAAATGATATAATTATTTTAAATGTTAAAAATTTTATTCAATAGAAAATAATATAGTAAAAATTCAAAAAACATTTAAATCAATAATTAAAAACGTGTTTAACATAATTTTATACAAGCAAAAAATGAATTTTTTCAAAAAATAATTTTTAAGAGAAACCTAATTTATATTGTAATTGAATCTGCTTATTAGTATCATATTTACAAGTTCATAAAATGACATATAGAATATATTTGAGAGATAGCCGGCAGCGATTTCTTCTCTTTCTTTATCCGATTTATTGATATCTTTCCCTCCATTGTAAATTTTTTTTTTCAAAGAGAAAAGACATGAGGACATTTTTGTCATTATATGTACTGAACTCCTGCGAAACTGGATTCATTAGCAGTATAGTGTGCAAATGGAGATATTGCGATATTACGCTATTGACTTCTAAGAAGTTTATCAAGTTTAGTAATGTACTGCTTGCAGCTGAAACTATGACCTGGAATTCATGGGGTGACCCTTTTTTTATCAAATGGTAGAAGGAGAAAGAGATGCATATGTTATTTGAAATGCTTGCAACTGAAACTGTGAACTGGAATTCCTGAAGCACCTTCTTTTTCAATTCAATTTTTTTATTCTGATACAAGTTGAATGATCTAATAATGGCTGTCTGTCAGGATGAATAACGAGGTAAAAACAGAAGGATTTGAACCAGGAAAATGAAATTCAATTTAAAGAATACTGTCTCAACTTATTACCGTTGGAATTTGAACTTTTTAAAAATTTTAGATTTTTTATAAAAAAAAATGAATAAATAAAAGAAAATATTGATTTTTTATATAATTTTTTTATAAAAGCAATTTACTTTTAAGTAACTTAATTTGTGCAGGAGACATATTGAAATCATGCTTTTTCATAAATATAAAAATAATTGGTTCTAGAAAATAAATTATTCTGAATAAAACGACAACAGCTACGAGTATGCAATTGATGGATTTGATTTTAAACTGAATTTTACCAATAAAACTCTAGATATACTTTTTTTTTTTTAATCAAACCAAATTTCAAATATGTGATTACAGAATTGAACCGACTCAAACAGATTATTTTCTATATCAAACTGAAAAAACAATTTAGATCGGTTCGATTCGTGCATATATATTTTTTCTCTATCTTGTTTCTTTTTATTTTGAACGTAAATAGATTTTTTTAACCTAAGATCTTTTGAAGCGTGACCACGGAACAGCGGCGCAGTCTTGGCGGGGAGAGAGGGTGTTAAACCTCTAACAAAATATAATCGTTCAAAAATAATTAAAACGAAATAAAACAAAAAAAATCAAAGATGACTGACTACGACGGACGGGGTTACGAACGCAACGGCGCAGATTTCGAGGTCGATAACAGTGGTGGTGGTAGTGGTGGCTCCTCCCCCCAACCTCGCCCTGGCAGCCACAGCCGTAGCGGCGCCGACGATCACAGTATTTCCAAATCTAAGGTAAGACGTCGACAAGTGCAATTAGTACAGCTATACTAGGTATATCTACGCGTTCAATTTAGGTTTGATATGCGTCGGGTAGAGATAGATTGCAAACATTTTCTAATTCTCGGGGTTTAATTTTGTTTTTATGCGTGTTCTTGATTTTATTTTTATTATTTTTTCACGACTAGGTTTAGAGTAGAAGTTTCAGGCTGGTTTAGGGTTTTGTTCAGATTAGACATAATGGAGTTTGAATTACCATCGAGAATAGAATGCTTTGCTTGTGGTTCTTTCTTTCCCTTTTGTTTTTGTCGTTGTCGTTGTCGTTGTTGAATCAATTGAAAATAGTTTGAGTGATTTTTATGCATATACACAGTACTGGGTTACTGGTTTTGATTTGTGGATTTGGTGCTGAGTTCTCCGATTAGGTTGGTCTGTTAAGTGAAATGAAAATTTTCACTTAATTATATTAATTATTGATAATATGCGGATTTTTTCTGCTGTTAAGCTTAGTTGCCTATATCTTTATGTTTTGTTGTTATTATGTCTCGCTTATTTTCTGGAATTGAGCTTCTGCAATTTGTCAATGCAGCATGGGTCTCATGACTATACAAGAGAGTCTTCAAAAAGTAGAGAAAAGGAAAGAGAAAAGGGTTTTGATAAGGAGAGGGATCGAGATGGTGAGAGAGACAGGGATCGGAATCGTGAGAAGGACAATGATAAGGGGAGAAGTAGGGACAGGGATAGGGATAGGGAAAGAGACCGAGACAAGGACAGTGACTCTCACCATGGACATCGTGATCGCCACAGAGATCGCAGTGAGAAGAGAGAACGGGGCAGAGGTAGAGATGACGAGGATCGTTACCGAAGTCGAGAAAGGCAATAAAAATTGAGCCATTTCAAATGATTTAAAGTCTGTTCCATCTTTCATATTTTTCTTTTATTGAACAAAGGATTCATCATTTGTTGTTTACTGATATTCACAGACATAGAGACTATGATAGAGACAGGAAAGACAGGCACAGGCATCGGTCACAATCTCCTTCAAGGGCTACATCTGAGCACAGATCAAAATCACGCTCTCGCTCGCGTTCTAGAAGGTATGTTTTGGCTTATAAATGTTGGAGACAACACTCATGTGCTCATTGTTATTAGGCACGCTTGACATTCACCTTTCTTTTTGCAAACTGCATCTACCTACAGCAAAAGAATCAGTGGTTTCGATATGGCTCCTCCCCCATCTGCGGCATTGACTGATGCAGCAGCGGCAGCTGCTGCTGCCATAGGTACATGTACCCTCTTTTATATTTAAGAGCATTGTACTTTTGATGCTGCTTTTATATTTATGTGATCTAATGTGCAAAGTTCATATCAAAGTGCATGATGTAATTTTGGTAAGCAGCATTTTCGTTCTTTTATTTTTTACATATAGCTTCTTAAAAATTGAGTTCTCTAAATGGGCTGTACTCTTATTATTATTGCTTGGTGAAATAATTCTGGAACTGAGAGATATTTTGGTTTTTCTTCTGTTTGGTGTTTGTTTTTTTTTCTGTGTCATATTTTGTTTTAAGAAGGCAATGTTGGGCTACTTGCCCCACTGCACTGACAAATACAATGGGTGTGAGCCGACTTCTGTAGCTTTTATGTACAAGGACGAATCAGAACACGGGTAATGATTCTTGCTCGTCTTCAACTGGCAATTTTTGCCAACTTTGGTTGTCTTACAAATGTTACCTCCAGATACTGAAATATGATGTACACCTTTAGCTTTTTCTGTAAAAATTTGTTCTGAGTTAGGACTTAATTGCTACATCAGAAAACTGCTAGAGTTAGTTTGGCATCTCAAACTACTTTAAACTTTTGATTTATATTATGCTCTGATTGTGGTAAAATTACCTTTGCAGGTCAGAACCCTATGACAAATACTCCCATTCCTGGAATGTTTCCAAACATGTTTCCTTTACATTTAGGGACCGGTCAGGCATGTCTTCTCCCAATATGCAATATATTTTCTTATCTGGATCCTGTAATTTATTAATTTGTATCATTTTTTTACCTGCAGCAGTTTGGTTCTCTCCCTGTTATGCCAGTTCATGCAATGACACAGCAGGTTGGCAGGATGACTGATGCATCATGTTTGCCTTTGGAACATCTTTCTTGTGCATTATCATATTTTCTTGCTGGAACAATCATATGATTTATTTTGTTGTTTCAGGCTACTAGGCATGCCCGACGCGTCTATGTTGGGGGGCTTCTCCCAACGGCCAACGAGCAGGTTTTTGATTTTGTCTATTTCACCCACGGTCAATTGTAACTGATATATCTAGTTATCTTACTGATGCTCTATTTTTTCCTCCAGTCTGTGGCAACCTTTTTTAGCCAGGTTATGGCTGCAATTGGAGGAAATACTGCTGGCCCAGGTATCCAGAGTATTTGTTGTCATTCAATGGTAACTAGACGACCTGCATTGTTTCACATCACTAATCTTTGTGTTTCTGAAGGGGATGCTGTTGTAAATGTCTATATAAACCATGAAAAGAAGTTTGCGTTTGTAGAGATGAGATCTGTCGAGGAGGCTAGTAATGCAATGGCTTTAGATGGGATCATTTTTGAGGTAATTATATCTTCTACAGGATCACTGTCTGGGACTTTGGTTTGAAGTGGTCACTGACTTTAAGTGCTTATCTATTCTTATCTTTTTAAAAACTATACTTCCAGGGAGCTCCTGTCAAGGTGAGGAGACCTAGCGACTATAACCCATCCCTTGCTGCAACACTTGGTCCAAGCCAGCCCAGTCCCAATCTTAACCTAGCTGCAGTTGGCTTAAGTCCAGGCTCTACTGGTGGACTTGAGGGTCCAGACCGCATCTTTGTGGGTGGACTCCCCTATTACTTCACTGAGGCGCAAGTCAGAGAGCTGTTGGAGTCTTTTGGGCCGTTGCGAGGCTTTGATCTAGTAAAAGACAGAGAAACTGGGAACTCCAAAGGCTATGCATTTTGTGTATACCAAGACCTTTCGGTCACGGACATTGCTTGTGCTGCCTTGAATGGAATTAAAATGGGTGATAAAACTCTCACTGTTAGGCGTGCCACCCAGGGTTCTAACCAACCGAAGCCTGAGCAAGAGAGTGTACTATTGCATGCACAGCAGCAAATTGCATTGCAGGTGAAATTACACTCTTGTTCCCACTAAATTTCATACCATCCCTCTGTAGACTAAGTTTCTGGTTATTCCTTTTCTTTTTGCCTTTTTGTACTCTTGGTTGTTGTATACTGTTTACTTTATCGAAGCTTCTTTTCCCCTCTCTCTCTCTCTCTCTCCTCCCTATATTTATTTCTTCATTTTTTATTATTTTTCGGCAGAGACTTATGTTACAGCCTCTCCCTACAAAAGTTGTTTGCCTGACCCAAGTGATTAGTGTGGATGAGCTCAAGGATGATGAGGAATATGAAGACATTTTGGAAGATATGAGAATGGAAGGCGGGAAATTTGGTAAAATCTTTGAGCTGGCCATTTATTATGGTTGTCACACTCCCTTTTCACCTCTCTCTTGTGGGCTTCTTACATGGAATTGATGTTCTTTATTTTCTGTTTTATATGTCTGTTTTACAGCCTTTTGTAGTCTCCCATTCTGCTATAAAGAATCAGGCCTAACACACAGACAGAGGACTTCATTACCCTTAATTGTCTTTTCATGAGATCCTTTTCTTAAAACACTAATAGCAAAACAGCAACAACACTAATAATAACAAGAACGATAATAATAATTTGGAAAATTGTAGTTGCATCTTTTCACACGTTAAATGCAGGTACATTGGTGAATGTTGTTATCCCTCGCCCTAGACCAGATGGTGAAGCCTCACCAGGCGTCGGCAAGGTGAGTATGTAGTGCCTTGTTTTAAGTTTTTTCTTTGAGTTTGTGGTGCCTTTGTCCTTGTTCTTCTTTTGAAATTTTAATTGTTTTGAGGCTGTTGTCTGACTGCAATATATCTTTATTTTAAGGTTTTCTTGGAGTATGCTGATGTTGAAGGCGCTACAAAAGCCCGAGCAGGGATGAACGGAAGGAAGTTTGGTGGGAATCAAGTTGTAGCTGTCTTTTTTCATGAGAACAAGTTTTACCAGGGCGAATATGAGGGCTGAAGATTATTGTGTGCTGATGATTTTGCATCAGCAGTCGAGTGATGTTTTGTTAGCAAAAGACTTGTAAACTAATTAGAGAATGAAAAATTACTGTTGGATATTGATGATAACTTGAGTTCTCTTCTTCATTTTTGAGTTTTATGCTGCCTTGTTAATGGAGTAATAACAGATAAGAATTAGTATTGGACTGCGACAGTTGAATTGAAACATCTTGTTATTCTTGCTCTGGCATGCTTTAGCGGGAGGAGAGCCATGTTAATTATATAGCAACGAATGAACTGTGGAATGGAATGGATAATAAAATTTTTATTCACGTGTTTAACGTAAAATAGAAAGCAATGTAACTCTTATTAGCGAAAGGACCAACATATCCATATTAAATAATTTTTCTATTTCGATGAATTATTTTATTAAAAAAGGCATTTTTTTATATTAGCCACGTTATTTTAATATTTGTACTGTGAAGGAAAATTATTTTTCTGTCTATATCTTTTATTCCCAATAATCTGTTTTTTGAGATGTAATTTTCGAAGGAACTACATTTTATGGGCAAACTTAATAGAGTTTAACAGATACAAAAAATAATGCATACATCAAATGTTAGTTTCATCGGCCAAGTCTTTGGCTTCTCTTTTTTCTAAGTTTTCTTTCTCTTGCATCAGTAGAAATTGTAATAAACCTGCACACTTTCTTGCCAAAGAAGCTGTGCATGATAGTTTAGATAGTACTGTTTGGGTTGAGGACTGCCCAAGCTCAGTCCAATTGTTGGTTTCTGAAGACTTAGTCATTCCTTAATAATAATGCTATTTTCCCCCTCTCAAAGAAAAAAGAAATGTTAGTTTCATTAAATATAACATGATGACAATTACATTCTCTTTTCCATTCGAGTTACCGAAAAGCCATATTAATATAAAAATACAAGAGAAATGGACCCGCATGTCCACAATTTTAGACAATTTTTTTAAATTTTATTTTATATAAAACAATTTATATTTTAATAAAAAAAAGAGCTATATTAGTATTAATAAATAGAATCAAATTAATCGAAATTAATTAATCTATCAAGGAAAACAAATTGCATTCGAGTTGGGAACAGGATTATGGAAAATATCATAATTTAAAAAAAAAAAAAAAAAAAAAAAAAAAAAAAAAAAAACTCTTCTGAAATGGTAATCAAGCAAATGATATGCTTGCAATTAGTATTCAGGTATGCTTGCCCTCTTGTTGGTCACCAACACCTCTAGGTGAGAGCATCTACGATGAATAAAGACAGACACATTATTAGAGATTGCAAGACACCACGTAAAAAATAAAGTAGAATCGCATAGTTACTAGATTATACTAGAATGAATTCCATGGATCAGGGCTAAGACCCAGGTGGTTTCAAAATGGAAAATATAAATTCAGCAGAAGAAAGTAAATTTCAACAAACCAAACCAAGGGCCTCCGCAGCACTTCTGTGACTCTCTTCACTGCAAACTGAAATAAACATATTCATTAAACGTTCCCTTTGTTCCAGTTTTAAGTGTTTTCCTAGGCCCCGCGCAACCATCTCCATTTCAGGCTGCAAAATCACATGCAACCATGACTCATATCAGATCATAAACAAGTGTGGTATTCATATAATTCATTGGCTGTGCTTGCTAAGACATTACTACTAGCAAGCATTGGTCATAGACAAATGCCTCGCTATTATAACACAAACACAGAATTGCTATAAAGGTAATCATGTTGAAGAATGGATCACAGATTCGAATTCTCAGCACATAGAATAGCAAGGAGATTTGCTTCTGTGAAGACTGGTAGCTAGAAAGGCCCCATGCCAAAATGAAACAGGTAACCTGGAGATAACTTGCCATGGTGCCGCAGCATGCCTCTTTTATTCCTATGGGTTTAATCAAGGACATGCAAATACATATCACACCTCCATCCATTATGATCACTCTGGCAACAGGCTCAGAGCCAAACAACCAGAAGAAAGTTTGACATAGCGGCGTTAGCATGCATGTGCTTCTATAGGATTGACCATGCACAAAGAGCATCCATAACATCATTGCTTACAACAACTAATTAGCTATACAGACTGCTTTTCATCACAGGCACTGAAGATATTTCAAAATGAAGAAAAAAACATTAAGTATGGAGGAAAAATATAATAATGCTCAGAAACAATTACATACAGATGATTCTTCAGGAGGAAATGTTCGGAGAACAAGGCATATCTTTGACAGTTCTAGTGCTGCTTCAGAATGTTTACCCTGGACTTCCAAAGCCTGAAACCGAAGGAAAGCAATTAGAACATGAATTCAATAAAACCACAAGTACAATTAAGAGACGAAATACATTAGAAGCTCTATATTCATTTCCAAGATGAGCACACATCTTGTGTTCCTCTGTCAAGAACCTCCTCTTCAGGGCATGGCCCTGAGACTAGTGCTACTCCCTGCCTCCCTGAGACTAGTACATGCAGCATAAATCCCTGATAATGATACCATGACCTACTAAGAAAAATAGAAGCATTACCCACGCCTGTAAGAAACATGAATGTGTGCGTGCAGCAACAGCTGCAGACACCATTCTTGCAGCACGAATGTTCTCAAGCCCAATGTTTTTAGCAAGACCCGCAAGAAAATGTTGAGCATCTTCACCATCAATCTGATTTAAGGCATAATAACTTGGGTCACTGCAGGCTTGCAAAATAAGTCACAACAGTAAGAAAGGACTCACAAGTAATATCCATGAACTACCAAGTAGAAAAATGTTACGAGCAGGCCTAAAACACAGACCTGCTACATAGGTCTAAAACATAGTTAACTGATGCACGATAGACAGCATCCCGTGTGTTCGTTGTATCAAAGGAGACATGCACTCCAGATGTCCTGCATATTCGACGTAACTGCTCACCCGTACAGGGAAAAAAAGTCCATTTCATATTGAGAATCAGCAAATGCTACTAAAATATCATAATTTCACATTAGAGATGTTAAAAAAGAAACCAATTCCACGAACTTTTAGCATCAAATTTGCTAACCAAAATCAATGCAATGAAATATACATTGAAGGACAAATATGAACATGAACAAATGAGCAAGAAGAAGCAGCTCACAAACTTAGAAATAGAGATCGCAGTAGAATGTACATAACACAACCGTATGTTCACCAATCAGCTTGTGCATGTATTTTTTTTATCAAAATGAAAGCATTCATCGAAGAAAAGCAAAGCAATAACAGTTCACTTCAATCCAATTGTTGACACTTCCCTTAATTTTTCATTATACCACTGAATTTTCTTCAATTTGACATTGCATCTTTAAAGATTAATTAAATCACCATCCCAGGTAAAGAAGGAACTAGAGGGCATAATTAGGCATTAGAAAAGGTAGAGTAATTGCCTTACCTTAGCTGGATATCCTATGTAAATCTCATTTCAATCAACATGGTTTAAGACAGAGCAAATTAGAGTGCCAGAAACCTTATCTACAGTGTGAGCACGCCACTGCCACAAAATTCTAGTTAAATGAAGCCCATTGAACTCTCTGGCCAATCACACAGGCCGATACAAACAAGGCTAGTGAATCAGATAAAAAAAATTTGCATGTGCAATATTCACATTACTTTTGGACAATTGTGTTAACTATAAGAATTACAGAACCCATATCATTAACATTGTTTATTTATTCATTTTATTTATTCTGAATCAAGGGTTGGGCAAGAGGAGACAAATTTGATGACTCGAAGCACATATCAAGAGGTTGATCATGTTATTACGCAAAATTAATGCATCAGCATGGCAATCAAAAGGGTCGAACAGCACTGACTTGAATTATATCATACGCTGTAACATCCCTTCCACTTGTTCTATAGTCCGTGATTGCTGGAAATCAAGCTGATAAGTTGCAACTAGCACAAATATAAAGGAATTTATTGCAATTTCAGAAATATATTTACCTGCAACAAAAAGAAAGTTAAAAATAAAATATACAAATCAGTTCACCACATAGACATGACTGTAAGGCATAACAGATAGTAATATTAAAGATAAATGCTAAAGGATAAAACAAATAGACGTCATTCCAGGTTAGGCATAACTCCAACCACAGTGCATATAATTTGTGCCAAATTATCATGTTAATCAATACAAGAGGAAAAACGAAAGAAACCCAACCTCGAAGGAGGATGCCATGCATTGATTTTGACATAATTAACACTTTTAGATCAAACTAGATAAATTTCTCCATCCCTCAATTGAGAACTAAATGTCCAATTTTCGATCATTATAATGTTAACCCAGCAAACCATTGAAATTGAAAACCTCATAATTTTTCTTTTAATCAATTCTCATTTATTTCTCGATATCCATCCTATTGTTTATAGTATCAAGTATTAACGATTTGAATTCTGCATAATTTAAAAGCTTGAATTTGAACCATAGTAGATATTTCTTTCCTTGAGTTCTCATTAATTTTTCCAGAGCTCTGAGGGAAATTTCTCAACTAGAAAAACAAATTCATGAGTTATCAACAAAAATTGATAAATGAATTATATTTGAAGCAATTGAATAATAAATCAGAAAATTTTCCTGTAAAATTGCTACAAAATGTCAAGAATAAATTACAAAACTTAAAATATGGAGAAAACGATTAGACACCAACCTCGAATTAATCTGTTAGCCACTCTCTGGTACTCCTCCTTATTCACAACCAAATCCTGATCCGTCGCCGCTGAGAACGGCCACCATTTTGGCAACTTCTCCTCTCTCCTTACCCTGTAACTCCTCCAATCATCTTTACCCAACTCCGACCCGAAAGCCCAACTCGGAGAAGAAAGCGGAGTATCCAAAGCTCTAGAACTCTTCCTCTTCACATCTTGTCTCTCATTCACTCTAGTACCGACAACCACCTCTCTGCCCCCAAGACTCCGGTCCCTACGCACCACAACATTCTGATTGGAATCCCTAAACCTACTCCTAACCCCTAATCCCAAATTGATTAAAAGCCTAATTGCAGAAACTGCAACAAACCCACAGAGCAACACAGCACCAGTTAGCTGTATCGTCGACTTCCGACAAGAGAACACAATCCGATTATTCTCGTCGACTGTGATTAAAGTCTTCAAATCATAATAAGCATCTTCAGCTAAACAAAGAAATCGATGGAGTTCCGATGAGGTAAGATATGATATTTGATCAACGTCGAGGACTAATTTGAGACTTCGTTGATCACTAGTACTATCATGAGATACGGAGCGTCTAGTAGGAGAGATATCGGATGACCTGAAGGTCTTGTTGCGGCGGACATTGCGAGAACGGCGTCGTTTAACAGAAAAAGAGTCCTGTGGGAATTTGGAAAGCCACTTGGTAAAGAAATAGTGCGGAGCAGAAGAAGTGTATGGAAAAGTGTAAATGGAGTTCATTGATTTACATTACCAAGCAAAACAATTGCTTTGTTTGGTTTTGTAATTGAACCGTTTGATTGTTGCTTGAGAGCGAGAGAGAGAGTGAAGAGAGACGGCCGGAGGAAGACGGGGAAAGAGAATATAAGGTTGAAATTTTCTCATCATCCGCCAAATTCCAAATTTCTCACACGTGAGATTAGGAATTTTTTTTAGTAGAGACACTATTGATTTTTTCTTTTTATCAGGCTGGGTCAACTGGTTAAACGACACTGCATTCTCCTCTGTCGTAGCTCCAACTGTTTCCCTCTCTCGCATCTGCACACTGCACTCCCTGACAGCTTCTACGCTCCACTCAGCTCTGGTATTTCTATGCCCAGTCTGAGCTAACCCATAAGCAAAATTACCAACTTTTTTAAACATACTCTCATAAGCCAAAAATCCTTCTCTCTGTTTCTTAATCTGAGCCAAAAATCCTTCCATAAATTTAATATCAGTTGGTTGTCTCTCTTCTTCAAAAAGAGGAGAAACATTCAATTTCTTAGCAGCAGCACCTCCTCTATTGAATCTAAGATCAGAAGAAATAGGATTTCTTGAACTAAACTCGGGTTTTGATTACTTGAACAGTCTAAATCGGTGGATTTGGATTGAAATCCATATTCATTGAGAAGCGAAGAAGAAGAAGAAGAAAAAGAAGATTAATGATTAATAAAAATTTATCATTGAGTAAGTCACGCAAAATTTTGGCATCGCCCCTGATAAAGCAATGTTGACTTTCTAGATGAAATCATCGTCCATTTCTCTCCGTCCTGTGAGTTTTCATTTCCAAAGAGAAAAATAACTCATTCTTGTACAAATAATATGTAACAGTATGTTATCTGTTGTCTATCTGGATTCTGTAACTGTCTTCAATTTTCTTCCTGATTTTCTCTCAGCTTCTAGGGAAAATTACTTCTCGTTATTTCTGGTTGGATTCTGGCGTGACACAGATGTGTGTCACCGGTTTTTGTTCTTTTTGTGAGAGCTTTATCTCTTTTTTTTTTTTTTTGTTATTTTTAAGATTTGCCCTAATTGAGTTCGCTTTTTTGTTAATAATGCAGTAGATCCCATCTTTTTATGGTTCGCATTGATTTGGTGTCTATATTTATTTTTAGGGTTTCTGATTGATTGTCCGTGGTCTATTTATTTAGGCTTACAATCGGATTTCTTGACCAAATTAGTCCCTAATGTTTAATGGCACTGGCATTTTTATATACCCTGCAAAATCGATGGCCTTTATCAAATTTTCAACTTGATGATTCGAAAGCATCCAGTGAATTGGTAAGCAAAATATTTATGCCTGAGAACACAAAAAGATTCGTTTATGCAGCTTGTGATCATGAATCTCAATTTGTGGTTTACACACTCTCTGTTCAGAGATTATTTGGCGGTTGGCTATAGATGCTGGGGTGATTAGACCTGAAGCTGTTGCAATTCAGGTGGTTCGTCCTGTAATAAGTGAAATTCAATCAAAAGAAGAGGAATATGTATATAATGTAGATGAGCCAGTTCCTTTGTTCTTCATTTGGAATGCTTAAAAGATGTTTTGTACATAAGATCAATAAAGATAAGTATGAAAATGTAGCTGACATTTTGTTGTTAAAAGGAAATATTTGATGTTAGTTTTTACGGTCATATCATGGCAGCTAGAGATGTACATTAGCCTCAAGCTCAGGTCGATAAGGATATGCTCGAGTTGAAGCTTGAGCTGAGCTTGAGACACTGATGTCATTTAAAATTTGCCGAGCTCCAGCTCAGCTAGATGAGTTGTAAAAGAGCCGAGTCCGAACTTGACTTGTCTACAAACTCAAGCTCATTTACAACTTATTGAACCTAACTAGAGCTCGGTGTTTCAAGATCGACTCAAGCTCAGGCTCAAATATATCCTTATGAAGCTGCACTTTAGCTCCGCTTGACTCATGTACAGCGCTATCTGCACATATCCCTGTCACGTGCATCAAAGGTCTTCTCTCGAGTTCTCTTTGGTTGATGAGAAAACATTACTAGTGAAATATGTGAAAGAAACTTAGGCTCACTTTTCTCACTATCGAATTAGAGATTTTGATTCAACATCTCTCTGTTGTCTATTTCTTTAACCTGCTAAACTGCTTATTTGATTCAATCTTTGTTTTGTAGATCATTTTAGGAGGCGTTCAATTTGAGAATCCAAACTTTGGTTCCTCTAGGTTCTGCCCAAGGTAAAACTGCAAATTGCAGCATGTATGGTTCTTGTGAGATCTGATCCTTTTTTTTTTGTTCAGACCAACTTGAAATGTTACCTTGCTAGTTGATTTTCCATCTGATATGCTTTGTTTTCGTTCTTGTTGTTGTTGCTGCTGTTATTGTCATGTTGCAGTGGACGTGATAAAGCACTTGAATCAACATCACAATGGTTTCCTTTGAAATGAATGACCGCAAGAGTGAGTGAACTTTGATCTCATAGCTTTGCACATTCGTCGTGTGTATTTACATGATTTATAAACAAATGTCACTTAAACATATTTTGAGAGAGAGAGAGAGTTGAAGTTGGTGGTAGATTGAGAGAGATAAAGTGGTGAATTAAGAAATTCTTGTTAGTTTGAGGTTTATTTGTGGACAAAGAGAGGTGTAATAGTAAATTCAAAAATATATTTCTAAAGATATCTCATCTTCCTTCAGGGATCCAGAAGATTTCTATATGATCCTCGTTTGTTCTCCTTTCCTTTATCATTATTAGTTTCCCCATTACAATTAACAGGTTGTCAATGTTCGAGCATTTTGAGAGGCAAGAACCAGGAATCAGATTATATCCAGATCCTTGAAGATGCTACCTTAAGAGCCTGGTTATGATTGGATGCCATTTAGTAGTTGACATTGTCTGTTTCTGGATTTGTCTATTTAATGCCAGATTCTATGAATTTTCTTAGAAAAGATATGTGCAGCCATCTGTACTTGTTTAAGTTCTTAGTGCTCTGTCCTGTATACACAATAATGTGATAAAATGATTTAAATAATTATGACTATGAGCATGGACTTCAAGGACTTATCTAATATTCTTATGTTCTAAAATTTGTATGTTTATCCTCCTTAATGAAAAAAAATCGACTTGAAGTTTTTGCAAGTCTTTAGCAATTGGGAACTTTGGGATTCTTGAGGTGGTGAAGTCACTTAGATACGGTCAAAGTATTTTCTCTGTCATATATGGATTTGATGATCAATAACCTTTCTGGTGCTTCTGACACCAATTAGTATAGGAATAGGGAAACAGGAATTAGTATATTCATCTGTTCTTAAGTCTTACACATTATACTTTTTCTATTGTGAAAAAAAAAACAGAGATTGGGCTAGGATTGACAGGATTTGGCATATTTTTCTCATTCCTGGGCATTATTTTCTTCTTTGACAAGGGATTACTTGCCATGGGAAATGTAAGTGCATCCTATGAATATCCGTAAATGTTATACATTCTGTTTTCTATGTTCTGTATTTAGATGCTCTTGTTTCTCTGTGGTACATATTCAGATCCTCTTCATATCAGGAGTGAGTCTAACCATTGGACTAAAGTCCACCATGCAATTCTTCATGAAACGTCAAAATTTTAAGGTGTTTTAGCTCCCTTTTCTTTTCTCCATTTTCTTCTTCAAGCATGCTTGCTTGTGCATTTTGCTGCTGTTATTTATTTGATACTCTTATGTCACTTGTGTTTTCTGGTCAGGCAGGGAACCATTTCATTTGGTGCTGGCTTCTTCTTTGTTGTCATAGGGTGGCCAATTATTGGAATTATCTTGGAAGCATATGGATTCATTGTACTATTCAGGTCTGTGAAACTTTTATCTAAATGGTTCGACCGTAATCTTCATGCTTTGCATGGTTTTAGATCCTGATGGGAATTTTTGTGCAGTGGCTTCTGGCCTACATTGGCAGTCTTCCTGCAGAAGATACCTGTCCTTGGCTGGGTTTTCCAACAACAATTTGTTGGATCGGTATGTCCACTGCAGAAGCTTTTTGTGCACTAAGTTTGGAGGTAGTGGGGGTCTATGGATTTTATTTCAGCTAATATTTTCATCTAACATATCGAGTGGGTGAATTGCTAAACTTCATATTATTGAGGACTCCTTAACAAGGAGTTTAGTTGTCCGACTCCAGTTCAAGGTTGTTTGTCTGTGTAACCATCGCAGCATTAGTGACTCGTCTATCATTGATCAAAACAGTTCAGAAAAAGAGACAGTGGTTTGCTAACATTTCTTCATTTATTTTCACTCGTTATAAAGCATGCAAATATTATTTATAAGTAGTTGTCTTTAGCTTCTCAAATACGAACTTGTCAATAGTATGTTAATCTGGCTGGATTCAAGCTGTGGTATCGGAACAATTTCTTTTTCTCTTTCTTTGTTTTTCTCAGAAGTTCCTTTCCCCTTCCACCCTTTTGGTGGCTAGCTTAGATACTTGCTGAGCTTTAATGCCCTAATGAAAATAACCTTGTTCGTTAGTGACTTTCGCTAAAATGGTGAGGTGAGACTATCCATTCTTGCAAATCATTGTTTCCCCTGATTTATAGTACTGTTCTCATAATTAAGACATTGCTAGTCTTTTAAGTTGCACTTGGGCCCATAAATTTGTCAGTTTGGACAGGTTTTGCGAAAATTTATAGTCCAAGTACTGAGTTTGTAGTTTGTCAAAACTGAATCACAAAAATGCTGGGTAAAATTTTACATTTCAGGTCTAATGGTTCAGGTTAAATGTTGAGTTAAGCTGTCTTCTTTTCATCAAGCTACTAGTTTACCAATAGTCTGCCTTGGTTTGGCAGCTAGCTCTTACCATAATAATAAACCTAACTTAGGTTACCTAAGCTGTAATCTATCAAGAATTTGATACATTCAGGGTAGAATATAAAACTATAAACTCTTTGATCATAAATTGTTAATTGTTGTGGAAAGATAATACCTGATTTTGCACACTTAATTTAAAGGTTGAACTAGTTTCTTATTTTCTCTTTTTTTCACTGAAATTTGCAGTTTATGGATCGGTACCGAGGCAGAAGAGTTCCTGTATAATGCAGAATCAGAAAGAAGTGCAACTAATCTTTGGATAGATCCATATGGAAGTCCTGTTAAAAAATACTGTCCGGCTGCAATTCCTTTATTGGGGTTTTAGAGATGGGTAGCTGCTCAAATACGGGATTGAAGGGAAGTTAAAGTAAGCTGAAGGTAGGTCAATTTCTAATTCCTTGTAAAAAGTACCTTTAGTTTTTTTTTTTTTTTTTTTTTTGTGGGTGTGGTTGGGGCTTGGGGGGTCAGATTCTATTTGCATGACTGTAGGAAATCATCTTCATTTGGTGATGATAAGTTGTTTTGTCCTTCTTCATAAATGAATTCTAGTTCTTCTTAATATTGATACTTTGCTGCACATTTGTTCGTAATGAAAATCTTTTTGTGGAAACCTTACACCATTATTTGCTAACGTAATATTTGTTCTTCGAGGCAGAACGAGCAACAGCTATTTGTTTTTATTTCAGGTGGATTGTGTGATTACAGATTTCCTTTTAATATGTATTAGTTATTATCTACATAATGATAATATATATTTTTTTTTTTTTGAAGTGCGTATGTGCGTGTATGTTATTACTTTTTTTTATTTTTGGTTTTGATGCTGGTTGTTAATTAGATTTCTCAAACTGAATATGAACCCAAAATAATAATAATAAAAAAAGAAAGCATAACGTTGAACCGTTGGTAAGCCATGAGCATTCTACTAATTTATCGTTGTATAGCTTCAATAGCCAAGGTGCTTCCTCAAATACTTCTCTGTGGAAGACTTTTGGGCAATCTCAAACAATCTATTTGCTGGAGAATCTATTTTGACCAAACCTTCGGATGACTGAAATTGAATAGCTAAAACTCATGGAAGAAGTCTCTTCTTCAAGCTCAGCGATTATGCTATGATTGCGTAAACAAATTGTGATTTCGAAGGATCTATTCCCATTTCGTTCACTAAATCCACGATCACATCCATTACAAGCTTTGAATCGCCAAAAAATTAGCATTTTTCTCGCGAAATGTCAGACGTTAGGTATCACTTGACACCCAAGTCGACAAGTCATAATACTAGGAAACGTTTTGTAGTTGAACTGGTTTTCTGATCAGATTGAAACAAGTCTCTCAAGAAATTGAAACCAGGGTTCAAATGTTTTTCTACATCTCTTTTCGAGATCCAAGGGCTGCAAGTGAACAAGGTATGGCGTTGAAGCACCTTTAGACAAAAAAAACTCAAAAACTTTAGGGAAAATGAACTTCTCAGGTGGATGACAGGTTTTTTGGTACTTTGTGATTATCTGAGAGATATAGGAATCTGAGAATCCAAGATTCTTGAAATACGAATACAACCAAGTCAAGCTTCTCTGGGGGTTTCAAATTGGACATGTTTTGAAGATGATAATGCAGATTTTGGAGACAGACCACGTTTTCATAAGGTAAGACACAGTAACAGTTTTGATCTGCATCAATTGACAAGAATCCAAGAGAAAATTATAACACCGCTGATGGGTTTTGAGCCGTGATAGGGTAGCCATAATAGCTCTACAGAGAAAATAAAACATCGGAATTCAAATTCAGGTGACGAAACAAGAATCTCACCTCATTCAAAACAAGTCTGATATGAGACATGAAAAGACTTCAATTATGTCTTGGAAAAACATTGACAGAGATCATGCCCTAAGTGCAAGAAGATAATTAAAGTTGGGAACTCGTGGTCCTATGCTATCGTTGCACAGACGAGCTGCACCAATTGTCACTACTAGTACCTCCACTATTTATACTTTTGTCCTAGTAAGAAGATAAATCATCTCCCACAAAGAAACAGCACCTTCTCATGCAAAGGAAACTACCAGTATTTGTTATTGGAATCTACAAAATTTAAGTACATCAGTTTAATTTTTTAGAGGGAGGGGGGGTATTAAAACAAGCCCAGAGACGACTACCTTTATCTTTTTGGCTAACAAGTGTTGCTCTCATCCACAAACCCTTGTTATTATTGTATTTGGAACCTAAATATTTGCTTGTGTATTAAATTACATTGTTAATTGATGAACATGATGTCCTCCTTTGATATATGCATCTTTCCTTTGTCTCTTCTACCATTAGTTTGTGTTCGATCTGGTTGGCCGCGCTGAGAAAGATACACAAATTTACCTCAAAACCTTGGTAATTAAACTTTAAGACAGGACTGACAAGATTTAACATATTGTCCTTGGGCGTTATAAACGTAGCAGAATAATAAAATATAACTACTCAGGGATTCATTTATGAAGCGACAAATGCTTACCTTCTTCAACACAAATGCCAAGTATAAATATGCTACTTCCCACTCATCTGGTGATAGTGTGCCTGGATAAACAATGGCATAATAAGAACGATTTTTTTTCTCTCTAAAAAAGGAGAATGAGAAATAGGTAATATAGAAAGCAAATCCACAGAAAAAAAACAAAGGTATGGTGCACGAAGCTTACTCTGGTCTTGGTTACCGTCGCCCAAAGCACCGAGCCTTCGCATTAAGTCGATATATTCTGGTTTTTTCAAATATTCATGAACAAATTCATGTGCATTCTTTACAAAAATCAGCTCCAAATCATACTGCCAAAATTCAAAGCAAATAAAGATCTAAGGAACAAGGTCTGCTGACTCATACCTCACAGTTTCTAGTTTAAGCATTATCAACAAAATAAATAAATAAGCAATCATGCAAGCAGTTAGTGAACAATAAAAAGTACTACAAATCAGATACTTCATTGGATGCAGCCTAAAACAACATTATACCTCTTCTGCCAATGATTTGAAGATATGGAAGGGGACAATCCATTCAGGACAGTCGACAGCATCCTGGCGATTGCAGAAAATAAGATAATTTAGGCTTAGCAAGAAAACAAGATGGTAAACTGAGACTTCCTCATTTTTGCTTATGATACCAAATTGGCAACCACATAAAAGCATGACAGAAGCAACTGATTCAAATTCATTAGCATGAGATATGCTAATTATCTTGTTTAATGGAACAAATGCATTAGAAAATCAACCCAAATACAGAGAAAATTAAACAGAGCAATACCTCAAGGTGAAACTTGTACTTGATACCGTAAGGGCTAGAGCATTTAAATTTCTGATCCAGAAAACAAGAACTTGTCAACAGAGTATAGACAACCACCAGGAACATAATTTTAGCAATGCAGAAGAATTGACCTTTTCAGAGAAATCTTCATCAAAAAGTATCCAAAAGACACTATTACCAAAAGCTAGTCCTTTCGCTGCATAATCAAATGAAAATTGCATCTTCCATCAATAATGAGAGAAGTTATCCGTGATGCTCATTAATCTTTATTTCTTACAAGATCAGAACAAGAAAGTAAACATAACAAAACAAACACAGATAATAAATTTTGGGGCTACATCAGACAATCATTTCAAAAAATACTCTGGATATCTACTTGTAATTCAGATCCTATAAAATGAACGAGTCCTCGTATTTCTACTAGAAGTTAGCTCAAGAATCAATATCTCAGAGTAAAAACAAAAAGGACAAAGCTCAAGGCCAAACTCTCATTCCAAATCCACTTCTCTTTTTCATTATTTTATTTTCTCTGTGAGAACCAGTTATTTTATCTTCATTGTCCACAACAAAACTTTTGGTATCAATAATTATCTTATAATTTCGCCATAAACACCAAGAATAATAATTAGAAGAAAAAACCTTTCATTTGGACTAACACAGGTAAAGGGCATATATGGATTTCTAAGAAGTATAAGTCATAGCAGAACCAAAAAGATTGTTCTTTAAACTATAAGAATGAATAGCGTATCTTCCAAAACTGATAGGACAACCAACAAAGACTACACCAGCTAGAACATCTTCCTTGTCTAGAGAGTATTGTACAAAAGGTGACTATAGTAATTTTATACATATGATTGATCAATATGGGATAAACAATAACCCGTTCTATAGATATTTATACATGTAAATTCACTACAGCAAATTAATTTTCAAGTTTGTTGAAATATATGGTTTTCAAATTTCAATCAATCTGGCACTTCATTTGATGCCAACCATAGAATTAAAATATGGAGAACTATTTGCCAAGTTTTTGAATTTTGATTATAACAGTCACACCAAGGAAAATCAATGTAATATACTCCACAGACGGGAATCCAATCCATGGGAAATTCTTCTAAAATTGTCGCTTAGAATTCTACTTTACCCTACTTCCCACATTACAGTTTGTCTCAGCAAAATTCTGAACTAAAAGGATGGACCTAATAACACATAAGAGTATAGGACTCATATTTCATTAACACAACTAACTTTTTTTATAATATTTCAGAGTATTCATTCAGGGATATGAAAAGAATATCTAAGAACAGAAAACAAAACCTTCTCTAAGCTTTTTGACAATAACATTGGCATCTGGCATTGTTCCAATGAAGGTGCCCCCAGGGCGAAGCAAGGCTGATACATTTGCCAAGGCTCTTCGAGCACGTGCTTCAGTGGACCATGAATAATGCAGAGCAAACTGCAAAATTGTGTTGATGCTTCAGAACAAAGCAAATGAGCACATATGTCCAAACATCGAATTTGAGAAACCAATGGTTATCCATGATATACAAATTTACAGATGAATAAGCATTCAGTGAAAAAAGAAAGCAAAAGTTTCTTTATCGACACCAATATTCAGACCCATGCAGAAACTAGCAAAAACACATTTCACGGTGCTGTGGAATCAGTATGTAAGGGAACTTAATGTGATGCTAAGTTTGAACTATCAACCAGCTCCTAGATTTCTCTCACTATGCCATGTAGCAAGAAACATAGACGAAGCACAGAGTTTGATGATCAAGGGTGACATTTTGAATTTAAAAATTTTGTAAAGAAAAATAATACCGAAAAATCTTATGCCATTCAAAATCTGCTAGAAATTATTTGACATTCCTCAAGATGTCCTATTCCCATATTGTTGATTATTAGCTGACCATCAATTCAGTTGCAAAATCTATTTTAATACATGGTCTCCAGCACAGTGATAGAATCATAGAATTCTGACCTCAGTTTATTTCAAAAATTGTTAACAATTTAATTAGAAATCATGAAAACAAAAATCATTCACCTGACAACTGCAGATATCAAAAGGGGCATCCTCTGCCAGTACTTTGTCCAAACGAACCTGAATATCATGACACAACGTAAATCTCAGGTTATGCATCAATAAGGTGCTTATACAATTAAATCAAACGACGACAATCAGGTCAGTTTTTGAAAGGATTTACAACCGAACTCTGAAATCGATAGACCTGGTAACATATTCCATGAATTTAAGATCAAACTATAGTACTTCAAGTGATGCATCTTTTTTTTTTTTATAGACTAGCTGTAATCACTGAAATCACCTCATAACAATCCCCACATATGAGGCGGGCAGGAAAAGAGAACTTTTTGCGACGTTGGTGATGATCAGCATCACCATTGTAACGCGTGCGGCAATCTTCTATCTACAATGAAAATCAAACACATAGTTGAAAAGTTAACCAATAGATTAACAGTTTCGAGCGCTACAAATTTAACATATAAATAATTGACAAAAAAAGGGATGATAAAAGATTCCACAAGACAGCAATAAAGATTTTAACAATCAAACTATATGATAATAGTATTGAACACTATGAATAACTTAATGCTGTTGCATTACTGTAGATAATCCAGTAAATAATACATAATGCAACCGCAACTTACAAAAACAAAAAAAAAAAAAAGAGAGAAATAGAAGCAGCTTTGTCTGTTCATATCAAATTAACATTAGGTAGTATGTTTACCGAGCCTTCGGCTATATCAATGCCAACATAATATCCTATTCTTGCTTTATCCCATTTGATAAGATCACCACCCTAGTAAACACCAAAAATATTATAAAGGAAAGTTAACCAAACATTTGGGAATAAATAAAACATACAACACAAATGATGCAAGGGATAATCTATTTTACTTTTCCACAAGCAAGATCAAGAACAGCGTCTCCTCGCCGGGCATAAAGTTGAACCAAGACACTTTTTATCTATCCAATTACAAAATTTATTGATTGAGTTGTTTCATCATGTAATCAAAACGAATGGTATTTACCAAGTACAACATCACAAAAACACACCCAATTGTTAAGTTTCTTTAAATGGATAATTGGGCTCGCTTCTCGTTCTTCCAGAGTCTGATTTGTCCTTGCACTATAATGGTCAGCTACTTTTTGAACAAAATCATCAGAAAATTGTGCTTCACCTACAGACACATAATTAAATCCTCAGCCTAGCATTGATTACAAGTATGTTAGCAACAAATATGTCACACAACCACAAATAAGAATTTTTGCAAGCACTGAATTATTTCAAATTGAGACAGTCAACAATTCTATTTTCAATTTCCTTTTGTTGTTTCAAGAAAATAAAGCAGCATAAAAAACTAATAATTTAATCTTTATTCCACTTAACAAAATACAGGGTTATGCTCCTAAAACACCCAAATGCAAATTTCATCATTAACCAAATAACCAACAGATACACCAATTTTACATGATATCACATTGGAAATAAAATTGATTAGAATAAAGGAACAGCAAAAATCCAAGATCAAAGGCTTGTAAACAAGAAGAATGCAAAATTTTAAATAATTAATCTGAGAAGTAAGGAAATAAATATGAACCGGAACAATTGCATATAAGGACATGCCACAAACATTACCTTCAGGTGTATATTTGACTCTTGACTTAGGTGGACCATCACCAGCAGAGGTTGATGGCGAATCTGTGTATCCTCGTTTCATGATTAACAAAAAATAAAAACGCTTAGTATATATGGTCTTTGTCTTACTGATTCTTCTGACAATTAAATTTGGGGTTCAGTGGGAAATGATTAGACAATGTTGGGGTTTGGCATAAATGTAGTTAGGTTTATTACGGAAAAATTCAGAACGTTATTTTTATTGCTAAGGTTTCTAGTTTTGGGCTGTTAATCACTGAAGCGATAAGTAATCCAAAAAAATGTGAGGATTTAGGGCTTTGTTAATTTCCTATCACTAAATACAATAAGGCTAAAACATGTGGCTATAGTTCTTGCAAAGTGAAGCAGCTTATTGCAGTGAACCAATGAAGTTAAGCAAAATGGTAGCACCAAGTCATGCCTAGTAACACAGTAAAGCTGTTGAACCACTCTACCGATAGCCTTCTGCAATTCAAATTCCAATTATTAGAATACTGAGGCAGCTTAGCTCCTGTCCGCCAATAAAACAAAGCAAACTTAAAATTCTTTACTTTCTGAAAACAACGAATACAATTTCTTAATAGAAATTGAAAGCTTGTGCACAAAATCAATGAACCAAACTCAAAAGAGAACACCAAAAGAAATGAACAGATACTTATATAAACATCTAAATATCACAATCAAAATTCAACAGTACCTATACAGAAAAGATCATATAAAAGACCCAGACAAGAGTTTTCCTTTCTATAGGTAATTTTCCAAATAATGCGATAAACATTTTGTCGGCATACAGCGATACGGGAAAAGAAATAAATAGTAGAAAAAAATAAGCATGTGAGATGCGAAATATTGTACCAGGCACGAGAACGAGATCCCTACTGGTGCGAGAGTATTTGAAATTCAAGGTGACAATAAATTTTGATGATCTCCAGTACTGAGGACGCAAAGCCGCGATACAGCATGAGAAAGAAAAGGGACCTAAGAAGACGGAGAAAGAGGGTGAGCTCGGTAAGGTCTTTCAATTAGGGCTATATCTACGTTAACTAAATTAAATTAAATTCTCATAAATGTAATAAAATAATTCTCATAAAAAAAAATAAACACCAAGCTCGAGCTCGGCTGGACCAACCCGAGTTCATTCACAACTAATCTGGCTAAAAGCCCAAGTCGATTTAGCTTAATAGTATTCGGTTCGGCTTATTTACAACTCTGGCCGCCATGATATACTGGACCCAAACTCCAAATTTGCAGCCACATTTTCATCCTTATCTTGATTGATTTTTTGGATAAAACATCTTTTACGCACTCCAATTTTCCAATGTAGTAGGAACTGGTTCATTTACATTATTTCCGTATTCCTCCTTTTTGGATTTGAGTTTCACTGAGCCACCTGAATCACAGCTTCAGGGTCTAATCGACCTAATAAGCCACTCAGCATCTATGGCTTACCGCTCAGATAAACTCGAGAGTGTAAATCACAGATTTGGATTCGTGATCAAGAACCGCATAAACTATTCTCTTTTTGGGTTCTCAGCCTCTCGGGTATAGATAGTTTGCTAACTAGTTCGCTGGATGCTTTCAAATCATCAAACTTGAAAATTGAGGCCATGGATTTTGCAGCTTGGTTTCCAAGAAACTCAATTTTTAAGTGTAAATAAATAAACCACCGAAAACCAATCTGAAACCCTAAAAATAAATATTGACACCAACATGAGAACCCTTAAAAAGGAGGAATGTATTCGCAGCATTAACAAAAGAGAAATCAAATAGGGCAAATCTTAAAAATGAATCAAAAGGCACCAGATAAAGGTCTCAAGAAAAGAAAAAAAAAATCGGTGATATTCCTCTGTTTCACGCCAGAAATAACGAGAAGTAATTTTGCCGAGAAAGTGAAAGAAAACCAGGAAGAAAATTGGAGACGTTCCACAATCCAGATAGACAACAGATAAAAGATGCTATATACTATCTGTATAAGGAAGTGTTTGTTAGGGTTTTCCTCTTTGGAAATCAAAACTCTCAGGTCGGAGGGAAATAGAAGATGATTTCATGTAGAAAGACCGCATAATTGCTTTGACAGGGGCGATGCCAAAAATTGAGTTAATTATTTAAATGATAACTAACTATTTAATCATGGATCTTCTCCTTCTTCGATTCCTAATCAAAATCCACCGATTATGACTCTTCAAATAATCAAAGTCAAAACCGTAATTTAATTCAACATTATCCTGTTTCTTCTGATCTTAAGATTGAATGGAGGTGGTGCTGCTAAGAGATTGAAGGTTTCTCCTCCTCTTGAAGAAGATGGACCACCGATTTTGCTCCGATTAAGAAACAGAGAGAGGAATTTTGGCTTATGAGAGAGTGTTTAAGAACGTGCACTGTATCGGTTGATACCAGAGTCCAGAGCTGAATGGAGCGTGCTAACCGTCGGAGAGTGCAGATGCGAGAGAGGGGAAGAGAGGGAGTTACGGGCTACGGGAGTGTCGTTTAACTAGCTACGACAAACCAAGCCCGCAGTAGCTCGAGCAGGGGAAAAAAAAAGCACACAGGTGTATCTGACTTGAAACTGGGCCCAAGCCCAACCTAAACGCTCGAACAGAATTGCTTAGATGAGTTGCTTCAGCTACACTAAAATTCAATTGGAATTATTCAATTCGAAATTAGGAACCCACAATCAATGTTATCCCGCACTACGCTGCGGGTATGGAATTTTATTAAAAAAAATTTATTTTATTATTAATAATTAAGATATTTGATTCGTATTTTCTTATAATATATTCATATTTTCTGATAATATCATCTTTTAAATTATAGTTAATTTAAAAATAAAAAATTAAACTATTGTTATAATTTAGTATATATAATTCATTTAACATATATGTATTTAATACTATAAGAACAAAAAAACAATTATAATATTTGAGTGTTGCCGTTAATTTATTAAGATATAATTTAATAATGATATGATTTAATTTTATATTATATTTTTGTTTATCAGTTTAAATCCTTGCATTCAAATTTGACTTTGTTTAAATTTATTAAATATTTAATTTGCATGAATTTATAAAAAAGAAAAAAAAGTTGGATACCTAAAATTAATGAATTTGAAATACTTTTAGACATATAATTATTTCAATTCAATCCAATTAAACTCGCTTTTTTAAAATTTATATTTTAAGAATTCACCACTAAAAATGAAGAAAGTTTTGATTCATGTATTATTTTGCATCCAAGTTCATGTGTAACATAATATACTTTATCTTTTATCTTTGTTTTAAATATAACGATCGTTCAAGGATAAAATGGATATAACGTAAAAACTTAATGATTTAAATGGTATAACGTTAATTGGCAATATACACTAAGCATGTGAAAAAGTTTTCGATTTCGATTATCACTAAATTCACAAACAGAAGGAAACAAAAAGTCTTAACTTCGACTGAACTCCGGACCGAATTAGACAATCTCCAATAATGAAATTCCGAAATAGATGATTTTATGTTTACTCAAAGGAAAAAAGAATTGACTTTGTGTGTAAATGCATCAATTTAATAAGCATATGCAAGTTTTTCTAGTCAAATTTTTTTTTTTGTGGATTTTCTAATAATAAGTTTGTGCACTTGTTTTTGAACTCATAATTAATATTAAACAAGTAGTCTGTGAATAGATTGACCTTATAAAACTAACCATTATAAAAAATATTTGTGTACACCCAATAAAATATCAGCCTCTTATTCTCACTCTTAATAATTAAATTATTTTCTACTTGTGCTCTTAATAGGCTCGGCACTATCTGATAATATAGCTATGAACCATAAAAAATATTGGCTTGGACCGCTGCCTTGTACTTGTAGTAAAGCTAATTATTTACCATATATTATATTGTATTATTTATTAGGTAAAAAACAGATTTTATTTAATTTTTAATTAATTGATAATCATTCATTTTACCATTCCCCATTCCAAGCTGATGCCTAAACTTAAAACACTACAGTTGATTTTGCTGAACTCCTTGAAAGGGATGCATGAGGTTGAATGATTGGATTAGCTTCATGTGCGTGTGGTGGTCCTATCTATTTTTATGTATCACCATCATTCATGCATGTCCCCACGTGAGTATGGGTCGGTCCAGTCCGGGCATTATGATTTAATGTATCAGTATTCAAAAACACTCAAATGTAAAAAATTATATTAATTAAATATTTAAGAATATAAAAATTATTGTTGAAAAATTTATATTATCATATATCAAATTAATATTTTTATATAAAAATTAAAAACATTAAAAATTTATTATTATTAGTTTTGCTACAGTGCAGAACATGTGTAATATTATCAAAATTCATAATTTTAAAAAGTTGAATATATAAATTCACCAATAAATTTGGTAACTTCAGCCTCGTGGCATTTTAAATTTTACAGATGACTTATCATATACCTGAATTTTTAAATTTTGATAATATTATACATCTTTTAAATATTAATAATTTTTAGGATTATTGCATTTTATTTGTGAAATATCAACTGAATATTTAGTTAGCATAACTTTTAAAATAATAAGTTGCATAAATTTAAAATTTTTAACGAGTGTTTAGTTTATCCAATTTTACAAATTAAAGTGTTTAATAAAATAAATTTAAAAATTGAAATGTCTAATAAGTATAATCTTATAAGTTGAAATATTTGATTGGTCAAAATAAAAGTTGAGGGTCCCATAAAATTAAAGTAACAACGTTTAGAGGTAAATTTATTTATTTGGTCAATTTTAAAAATATTAATAGCTCCTGTAAAATTTAAAATGTCATGTATTTTTTTAATAAAATAGATGGATAAGTTTATTTGAGTTTTTCAAATCAATTTTTTGACCTTAAAATTTTTAAACCGGTCAATTTTTGAGTCAAGCAAAAGTCCATCAAATTGAGATTCGAGTCTGACGAGTTTAAATTCAATTTAGCTCATTTATATCCCTAAATACAATCATCACAATATAAAAATTACTTTTAACTCAAATTAGAAAAATTAGTCAGATGAAAAATACTTTTATAGTATAAAAGAAAATTTTTGAAAACTGAATATTTTCAAAATCGACAACCCATTTCTAAAATATAAATAGGTAGAAGTGGACTTTATATGTAAAAATGAAGGATTAATTTTTGTTTTATATATATAATTGGTAATTGGTAGTTAAAGTTTGAATTTGCAACGTGCACTATGTTGAAGTCACTTTCTAACAATTTTTTGTTCCAGTTGCCCGTTTTTGTCATTGATTAAAAAAAAAACGATGAGAATATAATATTTGACCGTTGGCTTTTGATCATTGAAATGGATTTTTTTAGTAAATGTGCTCAAAATCATTTTCCACATGACAAAACAATTTAATTAAATAGGTATTTAATTGAAGTTTCTCAACTAATCCAAATTTTCTTGTCCGTCCTCTTCCGAATTTTTCTTATGCGTTTTTACTGGGTGATTTTCTACGCTTTTGCACTGTCGTTTAGTATACTTTTTATATGTAAAATATATATTAAATAATTTATTTAAAAGTAAAGTGCATTCACGTTATGATTGAAATGTGTCATTTGAAATTGAAAATTTTTATTCTAACTAATGAGTGAATTCTTCATATAAAAAATTTGAAAAAAAAAAGAATGTTAATATAGTATTTATATGTGTCCAATTGAAATAGATAAATCGTATTATTGTATAAACATAAAATTTTAATGGAAAAATTAGTAAGAACTTGTATTTGATTGGAATAGTAATTTGAAGCATATAAATGCATATATAAATATATTGAGATTATTACTTTATTTATTGCCATTCATATCCAATATACTTTTTGGTAATACATTTTTATCCACATTTATATTTATTTGTTTTGATTTGTAAAATAAGTGCAAAAAATAGAATGAGTATTTATACATAAAGGATCGATCAATGTTTGAAAACAACTATATAGGTCGTCGTTAAATAACTAAAAAAAAATAAAAGTCAAAAAACTCATTTGAATTATCTAAATTTATAATTTAAAGCTTATAATGAACTGCCAACGATATTTAATACTCTTTCAACCAATCGATATATGTTATTAAAATATCATTCTGCGAATTCAAAACATAAATCATGAAATATTGATAGAATATTTAATAAACTCATAAAGAATTAATAAGAAAAATATCAAAAGTTATCGCATTTAAAATTCTCATAAAAAATATAAATTAGAGAGAGAGTTTTTAACGAGAAACATATTTTTTTCTTCAAAAATTTATGATTTTTCCTCAAATTAATTAAATACAAATACTCAAATACGAAAGACTATCTCTCTTCAAAAGAATTGGCATATTAACATTCAACAAATATTTATGATTTTCCGTTATTATACACGATGATAATGATTTATAATTTTGACTCTTTTATAATTCATTTTAATTAATCTATTCAGTGTTATATTTTTCTCTTGGACCGTAAAATATGAATGTATTTTTGTTCGTCCAGCAAGAAGATGAATTTCCCAAATATTGAATAAAACCATAAAATGGTTAGGCAGACCATCAGGCACTCTATGCTTTCAATTAATGCATCCGAGTAATTTTATTTTCTAATAATTTTCATTTTTGTTGGGTCTAATATTATTATTTTTGAAGATGGGAGTTCTTTATAAAAAGATAATGGCATTAGCATGTATAATCTTAATATTTTTTTGCCCTAACTTAATAATAAAGGTGAGATTACCTACAAGCATACGTAGAATCAAAACTTCTCTTGCAAAAAAAAAAATTAATAATAATAAATAAATAAAAATACAGGTCTTATTATTATCCATTTTATGTTGGGTATACAACTTGCTTGGATTATAAGCAAAGCTCGTGTTAGTTAGGTGTCTTGGAAACTGCGTAAAAGAAATTTGAGATATTCTTCCAGCCAGGCTATCGCTCCGTTCCATATCTATTAGAGTGTATTATACATTTTTTTTTGTTATTAGTTATTGGAAATCGTAGCACCTCTTAGGCTATATTGAAACATATTATTGAAATAATTCTTTTAATATTTTAATTTTTTACAATATTAGATATCTAATAATTAAAAAGTAATTTATGTGCATTTTTATATTAATTTTATGATTATAATATCATATGCTTCATTTTAATTTATGTGTGTATTTTCTTGAAAAGGAAAAAAGATTTTATTTGTCTTTCCAAAAACGAAAAAAGAAAAGAAAAGAAAAAGGAAAACACCAAGAAAAATCAACATCAAGAATGGAAAGAATTACTTTGCGCAGCCACTATGCACTTGCCAAGAAATCTCTTGGAACAAAGGGTCATGTTTTTCTAACCAAGGTTTTTATTTATTTAATTTTTTTTTCTCCAAATAATGAGACATCAAAAATTAACAAAGCCAGCTGTCACAATCATAGCCACCTAAGAGGACCATCTCCAGGCTCCCAACTTGTCCAGGTGCATGGAAGTTTTGTACACTTTTTTCCATATAATGTGGAAAGTGAACTGAAAAATAATGTGAAAAGTGAAAATTGTTTCATAATTCAATCTCATTATTGGAAAAGAAAGAGAAATGTGTTTGGCTGGCCTTGCGTGGCGAACCATGCTGAAGGCCAGTGTAAACTTCCACGTTCCAACACCTAATGAGACGCTATGTCGGCAAAAAAAATATATGTATACATAATTTTATTTTATATAAAATTTTAATCAATTTTGTATAATTTAATTGGTCTTCTTTCATTGGTCGGTGGAATCTTCCACACCTGATGAATCAAAGAATTTAATTTAAAATTAAAAGGAAATTATATTAAAGAATCAAAGAATTTAATTTAATTATATCAGAATTTTCTTTAATTTGACTAAATTATCCTAGTTATTCAAATCTCAACTCCAACCAAATAATATAATTATCATATTTAATAAAAAAAGGAAAAATTGAAAAATAAAGTAATACTTCCTAATCTTTTCAAAGAAGATAAATAGTTTTTAAATAAAAATAACTTCTTAATATTTGAAAAATAATTTGTTATTGGAATTAGTAGCAATAGGAGTAAAATTAGAAAAAAAATAATACTTATAACAAGAAAATTGTTTAAGTAATTACTATTTTATGCTATTTATAAAAATTTCTTTTTTTTTTTTTGCTAAGTACTGTACTACTCTGTCACTACCCAAAACCGTGGGCCGGACTGGCACTAGGACCTAGGTAAGCTTAAGGCACCCGAGGCCCGTAGTAAGCCTAAACTTTCAAAATCCATCCCTATTATCATTTGACTATCGGAATAGTAATCTCATATTATGACATTTTCA
>CANUEX010069337.1:0-32759 GCA_948099535.1 Jatropha multifida
GTATAAGATAGAATTATTTAGAATTCTTTGTAGTAATACAGTAGTAGAAAATCCGCAGTTATGTTAAGATTTATGATTGTAACAATAATGTTAAGTGTATGTAAGACTTTATGGGAATGATTGAGTTGAATAAAATAAGGCTTTGTGATAGTTGAGTTATTAAAAATATAATGGGCCAACTTGTAGAATATTTTCATGTAATTATAGTGTTGAAATCAGAGATTAGGCTTACTACGGGCCTCGGGGGCCTTAAGCTTACCTAGGTCCTAGTGCCGGTCTGGCCCATGGAAACAGGTAGTGACAATATATATATATATATATAAGTACAAATTGGGAAAACATTCGGTCTTTAAAATGCTTTTATAAACTTTAAATTTAATTTCTAATAATAAGAATAATTTATTCATTTATTATTAGAAAATTTTTAATTTTATTGATATTTTTATTCCTATTTGAATCTAAATTCTATTAGGAAGTTTAAACTATCCTTAACTATGATTTCAACTTATTATTTTTATTATATTAATATTAATTAGGATTTTGTTCTAGCATACCAATATATATATGTTTAATTTTAATTACTTTTTACTATTAAGAATTTATTTCTTTTGACTATCAAGAATTATTAATTCAAATTTTTGTTAATTTAAAATTATTAAATTTGCGATCATGTTTTTCTTCTGATGATAAGTATTAACTCTCTTCTTTTTTAAATTAATAGAATAGTTTTTATTTATATTTCTTATAATTTAGTAATCTCTTCTTCTTTTTATTTGTGTTTAGAATTATAAATTTATAGATTTATATATTGATTATAAACTTCCGCTTTCGAATTAGCGATGAAATTTTTTTCGTTTCTAAATTATAAACTTTATAAAGGGTTTTACTTACAGATTAGCAATGAAATTTTTTCATTTATAAAATTATAACCTAAATTATTTTTTTTGTTCATTAACAAATTTTATTTCATTGTTCTTCCATTGCTAACAGTTGACAAAAGAATTACAAATGAATTAGTAACAGAATTTCTATCTGTTGCTAAATTTATAACCAAAATTGATAACTTGTTTTGCAAATCTAAAACTCACGGCATATTTCTTCTATATCGCATTTTTCAGTATGTTTGTTCTTCATTTTCTGTTTTCTTTCTCCCTTTTATTTTATATTTTATTGATAAAAGTTTAAATTTTAGTTAAATTGTAAGCTTAATATTCGTAATGGCAATATATTTTATTTTTTATTTTTAATTATTTCGATGAAAAATATAAATTTCAATATTCAAATTATAATATAATAAATTATAATTTTTTTTAGTGTAGGGGAAAAGAGATTCGAACTTGAATTTATATAAAATTATATATACATTTATCACTAGACTATGCATTGGTGTGCATAAATCATAAATTTTTTGCTTGAATAGAAATTTTAAATTTTATTTGTATTTTATTGGTTGATTAATAATATCATTAATGGTAATTTAGTCACATCCTAATTAGGGAATATTAGGTTCCTAAAATACCAATGTTAAACTTATGAATAGATGAAAATACTATTGTGGACTTTAATTTTATTGGTTGAAAAATAAATATAATTTAATTTTGATTGGTAATGCTAATTTTCTATTTGAATCTAAAATTCTATTAGAAAATTTAATTTAATCCTAAATAGACCTAAAAAATAAAATAAAATTAAACACTGTAATTATAGTTGTTGACATGATTAAAAATACATATATATATACATATACATATACATATATATATATATAAAGTCTGTTATATATAATTCAAAATTGTTAATTTTATCCTATGAAAAAAGAATGAACCATGATAATATTACAATATTAATTTTTTTTATGCAGGAGATCATAGAAACTTTCAATATCATATTTAGTCTCATTCTAATAAAGATATCCATTTATTTTTTATTATATTAATATTATAATATAATTCTATTATAATTAGAAATTTATCCTATATATATATTTTAATTATTTTTAACTATTAAGAATATGTTGCTTTTGACTATAAAAAATTATTACATTAAGTTTTTACTAATTTGAAATTATTGAGTTTTCAATCATGTCTTTTTCTTGCAGTAAGTATAATTTTGTATAAATTGATACCATAATCTCTACATTTAGTATTGTATGTATTCTTAATCATGTATTGATTTTATATTTTAACTCTTTGTATTTGCAAATTAATAGAATAGTTTTTATTTGTATTTGTTATAGGAATTCATTGTCTTAAATCAAATATATTATTTTAAACTAGAATGATCTACCTTCAAAAAAAAATTATTTAAAATATTAGATATTATTATTTGTATAAAATAAAAACTAACGCATCGATCATGTTGGAATAAAACTACACTGCAACTCTGACATATTAAATTAGTAAATATAAATTATATCTATATATGTTGTTAATTGGTTTAATTAATAGGAACATAAATTAGTAATTATATTTTATCTCTTATTTATGAGAATTTCAAAAATTATAAAAAAAATAAAAGAGTAAATAATATTTAGATTTTTTTACTTTAAATTTCAATTTTAAATCTAATTTAAATTATTTCATCAATTTAAAATATTATTATAATTTAAATATATTATATGTAAAAATTAAAAAAAAATAATGAGTGCAAATATATGCAACGCATGTTTTAAAAAAACTAATCTATGTAAAAATTGTAATAAATCTATCTCTATAGGATCAAGAGAATTTTTAAACGTAAATATCATAAAGAGGTTCATAATAATTCGTCAAAAAGAACTGGAAAGACTATTAAATTAGTTTTTTTAAATATTATAACTTTTGTATTTAGCAATTAAAAATAATTCGCCCAAAAACAAAAGGACACGCTAAAAGCTTTTTTATACTAAAAAAGAGGTGTATAAAATGGGCTAATTCCATGTCCGAGACTGGCAGGGATTTTCTTTTTATGGGCTGAGAGGCCCAAGAAAAATATAGGCCAGAGATGTTCGTTTCATCTGTTAAAAAATATTTTAATACATTTTCTTTTTCTGAACCCTAGCAAAAACCTCTTTCCCTTAAAAAAAATAAAAAGATAAAAAAGAAAAACAAGAATAGTTAGTCTTTCTTATAAAAACCAACAGAAACCGCGGTGATTGTCTCTATGAAGTTTAAGCGACGATCAATGGCTAACAATTCTACCACAGATTCTCATTCTCTTCGTGATGATATCTTCAAAGACATCCTCTCCAGATTGCCTATCAAATCCATTAAACGATTTGAATCAGTGTCCAAAGGCTGGTATTTTCTATTTAACTCTCATGAGTTTATTTCGGCTCACTTGCGTTCTTCTTCTCTCCGGCCGTTTCTTCTGGTTCGCCAGTTTCACAATCCCACTGGGTCTAAGTTTTCCTTATGTTTGATTGATGGTAACACCTCATATGAAATAAGAATTCCGTTTCTGGGTTGTTTATATCGGTTTCCTAAGATTGTTGGCTCTTGCAATGGTCTTATTTGTCTTGATATCTCCCCTTGCTATGCTTTTGGTTTTGTTTTATGGAATATTACGACTAGGCAATATAAGTTTCTCCCTAGACCAAAAATCAATGATGCTCATAAACCTATATGGATGGTGGCAACTGGGTTTGGGTATAATCGCCGAGATAATGATTATAAACTGGTGAGGATTGTTAATTTTCATTGTAAAGAGGATGATTCGCCTGCCGTGATAGCTGAAGTGTACTCCTGGCTTACTGGTTCATGGAAATTGATGGATGGAAACGTGGTCGAGGAAAATTTTGGTTATTGTGTGATTCATGAAGGTCAGCAAGCTGTGAGTGTAAATGGGTCTTTGAATTGGTTAGCTAATGGGATTGGGAAATTGGCTAATGAAAAGTTTATAGTGTCCTTTGATATGGTAAGTGAAGAATTCAGAAGAATTGAAATCCCTGATTATGGTTTAAGTGGAATATGTTCGAAAATTTTAGAATTCAAGGAATCACTTGCTCTGGCAATGTATTCTGCTTTGCCTGTTTATCCTGGATATGCAAGACCGATTAATCGCTTTGATTTGTGGGTATTCAATGATGGAGAAGGTTATGGTGCTGATGGTCACGGTGTTTCAGTTAATAAGAAGTGTTGGAGTAGAATTCATGGAATGGAATTTAGTTCCTCTGGAGTTAGTACCCCAATTGGAGTTTACAATAATTCTGAATTGCTGGTGAAACGTGTGGAAGCACATGGTGTGACTCTGTCTTTCTTTGATCTCTATAATCTAAGCATCAAGCACATACCATTTTGTGGTCCTGATTATACCTGTGAATTCTCCAGTTATGTGAACAGTTTGGTTCCGGTTTCAAATCCAGGGTATGAAGTTGTAGAAGTACAAGACTGAGAGATTAGAGTTTGGACTCATAATTAGGTTCAATACTTTTGCTTAGTAATATTCGATATAACTTTTGCTTAGGAATTTAGGATATTGTGTTGGTAAGTACTGGTCTTTTTTACTTTTGACCCTTTCATAGCTTATGAATTGAACCAATTGGAGTCCAGTATAGCTGCTTGCTTATATCTGTATATTGCTAGCCAATGTGCAGTTTGAATACTCTTTTTGTCATTTTGGGTTTATATATTTTTATGCAATTATTGCTTTGAGCTCTTGTTTGTTCTGGTTGATTTATTTAGCTGTGGGGACTTGAATTTGACCACTTGGTCATCATATTTTGAATTCTTTGTTTTCATTTAATTGACAAAAGGGGATAGAGACTGGACGATTGGCAATTACACTCTCTGAATGATTGCCTAGTTGATATTCTTAATGTTAGCTATGGCTAATGAGCCACTGAGCACTGCTATCAATGGATCAAGTTCTGTGGTTTCAAATTTGTACTGTTTAACTAGATGTCTTTGTGGATGAACTGAGCCCACATTGCATTTTCCTCAACCCCTATTCTTCCAAACTCAATTATGGAAACTTGTGATGCATATGTTTTTAGTTCATGATTACAGAAACAGATGCATATGTTTTTAGCAGCGGCTAACGATATGACCATTTCTCTCTTCATAAACAATTAAAACCTATGGAAACGTTTGTGTTTATCTATGTAGTTAGCATGGATTGTAGAGTTAGAAAAAGAGGTTGAGTGAAGAGAAAAGAGGAGTTTAGCTAAGAGTAAATAGTTTCTGAAAAATTTCAGTTGTAATTTTTTTTTAATTAAATGTGTGTACGGACGAGAAGATTGTATAATTGCAATCCCCTAACCAACACTCTGGCATGGACAAGTTTAAATTAATCCAAGTCCAACGCAATTAAGAAGGATGAGAACAATAAAACTCATCTTTTAATTTTTTTTTTCTTTTACGGAATTCAGAGGTATAATCCCCTTCGATTGTAGGGCATAATAGTTTTGTTCTCTCAGCAAAGTGCGCTTAGAAAATCGGACCGAATCGGCCTCTCGAACCAATTAATTGGTGAATTGGTGAATTGGTTTATGGTCTTGTTCAATTTAGTTTGTTTTTTTTTACAGCAAATTAAATAATTTTAAAAATAATAATAAATTCTTTGTTATAAACTAAATAAATCGAGTGATTAAGACATAAAAAATTGTTTTAAAAGATCAAATTTTGAAATCCAGTTACTTGTTTTTGTGAAAAATTTCATAACATTATACGGTCTGAAATTTCTTATTCTATGACTAATAATTAATTATCTTTTATTTAATAAAATAATAAAAAATCAGCACACAAATATTTGTATATTTTATGTGATTTAGGAATGGTTTAAACATTATTATAACATTTAAAATATTATAACTTATATTTTTATATGGTATTATGCTAATATGTAATATTTAGTTGGGATAATGAATGGCATGAAAATTAGAAGTCATATATTAATTTAGATTCAAAATAATTATACATTTATAATTAAATTATTAGAATTATTTGAGTAATTTAGTAAATTTTTTATAAAAAAATAAAAAATAAAAAATCCAATTGAAAAGAGTTGATCTGCACAAACCGCAACTCATTAAGCCGAATAGATGTCCAATACGATTTTAAAAAAAATTGCTTATTACTTCAATGGTATTGCATTCTGAACTTTGCCTTCAACTTGTCATGCACTTCAATTTTATTTTTGGAAACCATCATGTGCTTTGCCACAACAGAAAGTTAGAATATCCTCTCAAATGCAAAGGAGAGTATGACCACTTAATTTTTATCTAAGGCATGGGAAATGAAAATTTTTTATCTAAATTAGGTTTATGGTCTTATTTATGGACAACTGAGGATAAAGCTTTTTATAAAAACGAGGGTATTTTTGACTCTATATTAAAAAAAATTGAAATATTTTTTAAAATTTTTTTATTATTATTAATTTGATTTATAGCCACCAGTAAGAATTCATTATTATTTTTTTTATAAAGTTTAATGAAATTAAATTTAAAAATTAATATTTTAATACTTCATTCTCTTTGCCATGTTACAAGGCTATCAATAGAAGTATCATTATATTTTTGTCTCCTACAAAATTAGTACATTAAAGATTTTTAAGTATTATATTAAAGAAAAGATAAAATAAATATATCTACATAAAAATATGAAATAAAAAATATAAATAATCCTAAAAAAAATGCACAAGAATTATAAATTCGAATTTTAAGAAAAAATATAATTAATAGAAAAAGAAAGAACGGAAAAGAACAAAAAGTTGGCAAATAAATAGTCAATTATGGACTTCTCCAAAATCATTAAAATAACGTCTTTTTATTAGCTGCTACTATGGATATGTAAATCCGGTTCCGCTATGGCACTTAAGATTGGGAACGGAACCAAAAATTCGGTTGTTTTAATTTTGAAATCGGAAGCAGAATCAAAAGGCTAAAGAACTGAAATCGAACAAAATTAAAATTTTGGTACGGTTTTTCAGTTTTCAGTTTCAGTCCTTCAGTCGGAAACGAAAGACTAAAAAACTGAAATCGAACCAAACTAAAATATCAACAATCATAACTAATAATTGAATAACGAAGTTTTACTTTTATTGTCAACGAAAAGAATTTAAGTTCCATTAAATTTCTAAAGTGATAGTATTTTCATTGTCACACGATAAATTTTTTAGTAAATTAAGACTTTCTAAATTAAAATAATCTAAAAAGCACTTTTTATTTAAATTATAGATATGATAAAATACAATATAAACATTTATGAATTACGATATTGTTAAAATATTATATACAATAAGAGATAATAGGAATCATTAAGTATTAATTTTTTATACGGAATAAATAATTTTAATTTATACTCCATTTGTATTATTAATTAAAAAGTATCAACTAAGAAATATTTCATTTTCAAATAATAAAATTTAAGGTCTTCTACAAATAACAAAATATACTGACACATTAAAAAAAAATATATGGTCAAATCCGTTTTTTGAATTGATTCAGTTCAATTCGATTTTAACACGGTTTCGATGTGGTTTCAGTATGGTTCCTTATAAAAATTAGAATCAGAACCAAAATAATAAATTGCATTCGGTTTGATACGGTTCGATTTCTATTATCTCTTTTTTTTTTTCAATTCCAATTCAGTTCAATATGATTTCTCGATTCGATTTAGATCCGTCAAGAACCATGCACAGCATAGCTGCTACCGTGGGATTGCTAGACAGAAAAAAAGAATAGTTAAATTAAAACTCTATCCTTAACATTGAAAACTTCGGTCAAGTAATTGTGTCGGCAAACAAAATTCAACAAATTTAATAGGCTCTCCAATTCAATTCATAATCAAAATAAATAAGCACTACAATATATTTGGAAGAAAATATGTTAATATTTGAAAATCTTGACAAAGAAAATTTTAGACTTTTATCAAAGATAATGATGAAATAAAAAAACTTGTAAGCCCTAAAAATAAAATTCATCAGTCGCACCAAGATTTTGTAATCAAAATATCCAAACACACACATGATCAAATTAATATTAATAGAAAACAAAATTATGATAAATAAAGAATAATTTTACTACAGTGAAGAATTTGAAAATTTTGTACAAGTACAGGTATACTATTTCGTGTCACATAGAATGCTAACTTATTGTATTTATTGGCTCAAGAGTCAATTTTATCTTTAAATTTTGATGACTATACAAAATAAATAAATTTAATATATTGAGTGTGCTAAGTTGTTTTATGCAAATTTTTATGGAAAATGCTAGAAAAGGCAAGTTTCTACAATTCAATATTCTTTGAAGACAATGGAGATTATTGAAGATATTTTAGAGGTTAGTATCTTAGGATTTATTTTAGGATAGAGAGAATATTCTTTTATAAGCACAAAATTTATTATTATCTCTCTCAAAAATCTTTTTGAGATATTTTCAAAAGTTGTCTCAAAATGAGAAGTCAAATATTTGATATTTTAAAATTCTCTTACCTAAATTAAAAAAGATTTTGACTTAAATATTTTTGGTAATAAATAAATAAGTATTTATAAAAGATTCATTCACTTTTTATTTTTCGACAGTCAAAATACTCATTAAAGCAATATTTTCAAACGGGATCTTCATCCCTCTTATAAAAACGTTTTCCTCCTTTTAAAAACGTGGTAGTTTTGTGTAAGAGTAAGAGTCCATTGCTTCAAGAAATATTTTTCAAAGCTCTCTCTCTCTCTCTACCATTTTTCATCTCTTTTCATCTATTTGCTTTAAGAGAAATTTTTAAGAGAAAAAAAATTTTGATAATAACATTTTCTGAAGAACATTTCTGAACGTTAATTCTATTTTTAAAATCTATTTTCTATTCTTCTTGTGCTTATAATTGCATTTCTCTTTGTCCATATAGATTTCTATAATCTGTTGTGGATTAAAGGCTTTTGAACAAAAAGCTTTTGTGTAATAGCTTAGGTGAAAAGCTATGGTGTGCTAGGTTATCAAGCGACCTTCTCCTTGTGTGGGATTTAATGTCTTGATGTGAGTTTTCATTCTTTACAAAAATAGAAAGGGTAGAGGTTAACTAGAACCTCTAGAAATCTAGTGGGACAAATGTTAGATCTAGGTGTTGATCTATTTCCTTGTAAAGTCTTCTCTTACCTTGGAAAGAGATAATATAGTGGAGGATCTCAAGATGAGTCTTAGGGAGTGGATGTAGGCAAGTTAGTGCCAAAACACTGTAAATCTCTGTGTTTATTCTCTTTTAATTTTTGAAGTTCTATTTGATTATTCTCTATCTGCACAAATGTTAATCTTTTTAGAAAAGTTAAGTTGTTAATAAGTTCCTGTTTCTAAACGTAAATGAGTTTTATTTTTGTGGATCATTAGAACTCTGGATTTTAGCATTGTAATTATACCAAGTTCTAATTAGTTATTCTATATTAAATTATAATTCACATTCTGAGTTAAAAATCAGTTTTCTAATCTTGCATAACCTTTTTGAAGTAAGTTCTAAACGTAATACTATTTTTCATAGAGTCTTTCTAATTTTGTATAAGCTTTGTGAAGCAGTTCCAAACGCAATAGTTGTTCTTCACAGAGTCATTCTAAACTTGCAACAACTTTGTGAGAAAGTTCCAAATTTGATAACTGATTATTACAAACGCTTTCTATTGTCGCTACAAACAAAATTTTGATCTTGTTCTTTAAATTTTTAAATTTTTAGAAAATTAAATTCACTACCTCTTTGATTGTGCCATATATAAACGGGACCCACAATCTGCTATCAGAGCCTCGGCTCTTGACTTACCTAAGCTTAACCACTTAAGAGATAAAATCCCATGGCAGCCCCACTTTCTCTTACATCATCAGAAGGTCAATCTATTTCTAGACCACCTTTATTTAATGGTTCTAATTACTCTTACTGAAAAATTAGAATGGAAAACTTTATAAAATCAGTTGATATAAATTGCTGGAGGAACATCATTACTAGTCCATATGTTCCAAAGAAAACTGTTGAAATTCAAAATGTTTCAAAAATAGAAAAAGAATATACTGATGCTGATTGGAGTGACACTTTGATAAATGCAAAAGCAATTAATATTCTTTACTGTGCATTAGATCCAGCAGAGTGCAATAAAGTTTCTGGATATAAGTCTGCAAAAGAAGTATGGAAAAAGCTTAGAGTTATCTGTGAGGGAATAGATCGTGTTAAGGAATCCAAAATTAATATCCTTTGGAGAGAATATGAAACATTTAGCATGAAAGAAGAAGAGACTATAGCTGAACTAAATTCTAGATTCATAAATATAGTTAATCCTTTGAGAACTCTTGGAAAAAAAAATTTTAGAGGATGAGCTTGTTAAGAAAATCCTTAGAATTCTACTTAAAAAATGGGATTCTATATGAGGGCAACGTGGCTTCCGCACAATGTCTCATGGTTTTCTCAAGAGTCACTCGAGTAAATCGAATCGAATGGGCTTGGTTCATTTTAATTTATCAAAATTATTTTACCCAAACCCAATTTTAATCCTTAAAAGGTGTTCTCTTTACTTTGGTAAAGTTTTGAAAATATTTGGAGTTGCCACCCTATTTTACTAAATTAGGAAAAATTTTTGGATGAATTAATTCATTGGAACTAATCAATCCGGTTTTAATCAGAGTGAGTCCGAGAGTTGGGTATGAAAATGTAAAGGTGTTAGGCACCCATTTCGCCCGGCCTAAACCTGCCTCCTAGTTGTCCGAATATTTATTATTTATTAATCGCAGTATTAATCTAAATGGAGATGTAAAATCATTTTATGAAAATTTTAAAACAATGTCACTTAAACATATTATCATAATCTAAATCATACATCAAACATAGAAATTAAACATCCATGAAGAAGGGGGAAGGAGAAAAAATTACAAACCATCTCCTAAAATACAATCTACCCATTACCCTTACATATTCCCAATTCTCACTTAATTAACACAAATTATCATCGTTAACATTATTTCAAATCAAATAAAATTATGACAAATCTATATAAACCTATTAAAATGAGAATTCATTTGAATCCTCAATCAAATTACATAAATATTGGTACAAATCCATTAAATAATAATTTACAATCCATATTCGAATAAATCATACCCAACTTAGAATATTAATCACGCATAATCAATAATTAAATCATATGCAAGCATTCATACAACATGATTCATGCATGCATTAATCGAAAACCATCAAAATTCAAATATTAGTTCTTTAATTGACAAATAATCATAAAAGAAACAATAAAAAAAATTAAAATAACAGAATGTCAGAATGTTAGTTCATGTTAGTAGGATTAGAAATGTTAGTGAATTAGGTATATAATATATAATCATAATAATACGATGAATAGATATTAAATATACATAAAACAAATGCTAAACATGAAATATAACGATTTTAATGCTATTTCTCAAGTTCATGATCATAATGTTCACCTTGTTAGATGAACAAAATTCACAAATCCCAGCAAGAAATATACATTAGAATCGCCAACGTACTCATCCGGATCAATTATGGGTTTTCGACGCTTAGGCTTTAACCCACTTTGATCTCAGAATCTAGGCATGATTTGATATTTTTTATGTCATTTCTCTTCTGAAACTTACAAACTAACACCACTGGAAGTGAATCGAGTCCCCTTCCAAGGTAAATGAAGCCTATAATCACCAGAAGATTAGAGACAAAAGCGAAAGGATAGCAATTTGGACATTTCTGAGCGCCTTAAAGGGAGGGCACCAGCCTTGCCATGTGGGCGTGTGCCTTCCCTAGAAGGCTGGGCTCCTTCATTGTCCTGAAATGCCATGGATTGCTGCGAAACTCAGTTTTACGTGTTTCTCTCATAAAAACTCAGCTTCTTAAAGTTACAAAGTTGAAAATGAACTGAAAATCAAAATAAAGTTGAGTTTAGACTCTCAGTTACCTAATTTCGAAGAAGAATGTTGATTTGGTTGTGGTTTGGTGAAGAACACCTCAAGAACACTTGATCTCCTTTTGATGATTCAACTCTATGTTGCTGACTTGGTGTTTCCAGAAATGCTTATGACTCTATGACACACTCTCTTTGTAATGATTGCCTTATCTCACTTCCAATCTAACAAAATCCTTTGGGTTTTTAGTGAGGAAGTTGGTTGAAGAATGGATTTTTGTTTTTGATTTTTCTTGGTTTTGATTTTGATTTTTGTGTTTTAGGTTTTTGTTTTATGTTTTTGCTTTAGGTTTTTGATCACCCAAATTTTGCCAACCCCTCAACCTTAGGTTTAAGTTGGTATTTATAGGCAAATGGGTAAAAACGACACTATTCATTGCCTATGTGGTAGGTGGGCCCCACATGTGGGTTCCATGATTTTCATGAAATCGGTTCAAATAGTACATAAATAGATGTAAGGCGTGGAAATTCAGCCAAGGTGACCCTGGGATTGGTTTCCAAGCCCTGTTTCGGCCTAGACTCTAAAAAAGTGAAACCGATCTAATGGACTCAATTTCTTAACCTAGGATACTTAATTCAAGAATCAAATCAATTGGATGTTCCAAACTCATTTTATTATGCGAAATGTCATCACCATTGATGGGCCCCACAAGTGGGCCCTACTAGGGCTGCTATGAGCCCCACTAGCAAATTGACCTGATTTTCATGAAATTTGTCCGGGTGATGTACAAAATGTTGTAGGACACCAGGGCGCATCTCGGGCGAGCTCGAAATGAGCTTTTGGGTTCCATTTTGCTAGAAAAGTGATAAAGACACTAAAGGTTGCATTTCCTAGACTTGGATCATCACTTCAGGATCAAGTTTCTCGGATGCTTCAACCTCTTCTTAGCAGTAAAGGCTATCATCATCGATTTGGGGCGAAAATTTATGCAAGATTTTATCAAAATGTAAAGTAGACGCGTAAGTAGTAAGATACTTACCTGGTTTGCATCCTTCGGATGGATTGATTTGAATGGTGTGAGCTTTGTTGGGGATTTGGAGTAGTTTCATTCTGTATATCGACTTGATGCACCACAACTGGATGACTTGAATTAGGTTGCTCCATTTTTGGAAGGGCATCACTTTGGATGGCTTGAACGTTATAAACCTGAAACACAAAATTAAACGATTTGTGTCAAATGATTGCTTAAATAAAGTGCGGTGTGCCAAATGGCTGTGTAAATTCTAGAATGCTCCCCGAAGGGAGGTTGTCCCTTTTGGATGGTGCGATGCGCCAAAAGGCAGCGTAAAGTTTTGGAATGCTCCCCGTCGGGAAATTGTCCCTTTTGGATAGTGGGATGCGCCAAATGGCGATGTAAAGTTTTGAAACGCTCCCCGTGGGGAGGTTGTCCCTTTTGGACGGTACGATGTGCCAAACGACGACGTAAGGTTTTGGAATGCTCCCTGTGAGGTTATCCCTTTTGGATGGTGCAATGCGCCAAATGACGACATAAAATTTTAAAATGCTCCCCATGGGGAGGTTGTCCCTTTTGGATGGTTCGACGCACCAAACGACAATGTAAAGTTTTGAAATGCTCCCTGTGGCGAGGTTGTCCCTTTTGGACGGATCGATGCACCAAATGGTAGCACAAAGTTTTGAAATGCTCCTAGTGGGGAGGTTGACCTTTTTAGACGGTACGATGCGCCAAACGACATAAAATTTTGAAATGCTCCCCATGGGGAGGTTGTCCTTTTTGGATGGTGCAATGCACAAAATAATGATGTAAAATTTTGAAATGCTCCCTCTGAGGAGGTTTTCCCTTTTGGATGGTGCGATGCACCAAACGGCGACATAAAATTTTAAAATGCTCCCTGTGAGGAGGTTGTCCCTTTTGGATGGTGCGATGCACCAAACGGCGATGTAAAATTTTGAAATGCTCCTCGTGGGGACGTTGTCCTTCTTGGACGATGCAATACGCTAAACTTCGGCGTAAAATTTTGAAATGTTGCCCGTGAGGAGGTTGTCCTTTTTGGACGGTGCGCCATATTTTGACGACTTTGATACCCGACACGTTTCGACGGATTGGGTTATGCCACATTTCAACAACTTGATTCAAAAATCCTCACTGTGCGAGGTGCATCAGTTAGACGACTTGATTTGAAAACCTTCACTGTGCGAGGTGTGTTAGTTAGATGACTTGATTAAAAAATCCTCACTGTGCAAGGTGTGTCAGTTGGACGACAAGGTTTGAAGCGGGTTTTGCTGGGGGACCCTCCTTTCTAAAAGGTGATCGTTCATCATGTTGATTTCACTATGGAACTTGTGCTTTGGAGACCCGAGCCCGATGTGCTGATTTGACTTGGGAATCTCTGCAAAATTAAACTTTGCCATGTAGAAAAGAGTGCCTTTCGGCCAATGATGGTAAGAAATCCCTTGATTAAGCCCGGGAAGGCGTGTCCATGCCTATGAAGGGGAAGTTCATCATCGGAAAAGGTTATCATGAGAGGGTCAAATTAAACCAGCCTCACAAAATCAATCACTGATATAGACGGTGAAACAGATACCTTCACCATCGCTCTGAGTAAAGCTTCCCTGTGCACCTTTGATGATATCAATAGATTCCACATGCTCATGCTTGCTTGTGTTCTCTTCATTTGTTTGATCAGAGTGTTGTCTTCAGCTTCCACTCTTGGCGCGTTAGAAGAGCTTACCTTCTCTTTTCCTTTTTCTTCTAGAGGCTTAATAGGATCTAGTTGATAAACCCGACCACTACAGGTCATGTGGCTTACAACTTCTACTGCTTCTTCATCTTCACTACTCCACACATCCAGAGAAATGAATTTTGCTACCACCGCATGTTCGCTCTCTATCCAGATTGGTTTGCTTTGTATTGCCCACTCATCATCACTATCCTCTATGTCCAGCACCATAACCTAGACCTATTCCAACAACATCTTCTTTTTCATCTCTTCTTCTTCTTCTTCCAACTCTGACAATATCTCCTCTGGAGTCTTTCCTGACTCAATCATATACAGATTTTTCGGGTGTGGCACACTTTTGAAGTTTGGAAGTGGATTTGTTCGTGTGATAGGCCATGACTTCTTTGGGTCAGTAATTTTTCCTTCATCGATCATGTTCTGGATTTCATGTCTCAATCGAGAGCAATCATTGGTGTTATGACCTTTGGTTTGATGGCAGTGACAAAAGGCGTTATGGTCAAATTTTTTCAGTAAAGGATCAGGAAGAGGTCTCAGCGCCAGTGGTTTTAACAATCCCGCTACTTTTACTTTCTCAAACACTCGAGACAAAGGGGTGCCAAAGTTGGAGAATCGTCTTCGAGGCACATTGGTGGCTCTCAAATCTAGGACAGCAGTGGTAGTGCTCTTGCCGGTATTTGGGGTTTTACTGGATTGGGCTAACCCTTGAACCCCGGATCTAGTAAAATTCCCAGAACAATTTCCATACTTCTTGTCTTCCCTAATCTTGTCTTCTATGGCCATTCCTACCTCATAAACTTAGGAAAACTCCGTCAATGACAAGTAGTATAGTTTTTCATGGAATGCGGGTAGAGTTCCTTTGATAAAGATCTTTATCTATTCTTTTATGTCGGGCCTATTTCTCATCTGTGTGACCTTGGCCCTCCATCTAGACATGTAATCAGTGAAAGATTCATCTTGCTTCTGTACGGTTGCCTTTAAATCCCTCAGATTGACGCCCATCTGAAGATCATAGGCATATTCTTTAAGAAAGATACTAGTCAGCTCATTCCAGTCTCTTCTGAACTTCTTGTCCAGATTATAATACCATGTTTGCGCAGATCTAATTAGAGACAATGGGAACATTTTTAGAATTTCCCTGGATGGAAGCCTCGCCAACTCCATGATTGACTTATATTGCATCAGATGCACCTTCGGGTCGCCAATACCATCATATTTCGCCACTAACGTCATATTTTGTCACTTTCAGTATTTTATACGTAACCGGGATCTCTTGTCTTAATCCCAATTCTTCACCATTTTCTTCATCCATGTCTACGTATTGGTCCATTCCCTTAGACTTCATGAACAAATACAGCTTCTCTAACTTTCTATCCAGTTTCTCCATCTTCTTAGAAATCCCTGGCTTGATATTTGTCTTTTTTGTCGATATCTTTTTGAAAACTTCTTCGTCTTGCCATGTGTCTTCGACAAGTTCTTTCCTCATAGACTCTTCATCATCCCCCCCCCTCTCCTTCTTCAATTACGACTTTTCCTTTCCCCTTATCAGCCTTAAGGATCTTTTTAAGGCTAGCTGCCATCATTTTCTCGATAACAGCTAGTGAAAAATTTTCTGCCATTTTTTTGGTAATGGTATTTTGCAAATCTGCTTGTATTGAAGAAGATTTAACTTTAGGAATAGGACTTGCTGACTTTACATATACCGATCTAGACACACTAAGCGGGGTTGAAGGCTCTTCAACTCTGACTAATCGATCTTCTGCCCTTGACCAACTGCTCAATTTCAGTGGCTTCTTACTTTTGGGTGCTATTTTGTCTGCAAAAAGCAAAAATCAGGACTATGATATGATGCATGCATGAATGGACGTGAATGGAATGTCACACGAAAATACATCACACAATCACAACATCATGAAATGCGACTAATGTTATAGTTTACTAAGGCTCGAGTTGAGTCGATTGAATCTTGAATTGGCAAAAATTCTAAGAAATTTGTTGAAGAGTATGACAAGCTTTCGTTCATTGCCTATTACAATCCCTTTCTTTTTGCCTTAAGACATGACATGAGTGGGGATTTTTTTTATATGAGTAGGGTTTTTTATTTTATCATTTTTGCATTTGTAATTGGCAAATGATTGAACTTTGTAATTAAAATATAGAAATAGTGTATATTACATAGTTTAAGTACATAGACTAAAAATTATGATACATTTTTGCTTCTTCTAAAGAAAAATAGCCGATTTCCACAAGGCGATCGGTATATTCACGTATCCGGGCGAAGCGCTTGTCAATGCTGTGGAAGAGGGTTAGAGCTTCAACTTGGGTATTCCGAATTTCTTGCAATAGCCAATGAATCTCTAACATTCGATCATGCTGCATTGAGCTTGGGCTCGAGGGACTTGGGTCTAAAGGGTTTGGGCTAGAGGACGCCCTTGTTTTAAAATTTATGTCTTTCAGTTGATAACTACTTTCGGGTCTGGTTTCCTTAACTCGTCTTATTCTCAACATTTTTCTATAGTTGTTCGCCCTTCAAGGGTTCAATTGTTTCAATCGAGCCATAGTGAACTAAACCTAAGTGATGCAACAAAATTGGTTATATGATGTATGAACACAGTACAACCATATGAACACAATATAAATAAATGCAAACAAGAGCGAAACGGAAGTAAGGAAATGCATGAGCTCCACCCTTATAGCTTCCACACATGATGCATAGTTCGGTCTTTAACTATCCCTAGGACATATTGGGTCGAGTCCATAAACCAACGTGGGGTTTTAATATCGACGTCACTCACATTTATTTATGATGCGACAAACAAATACTTATGAAGGTATTCCTAAGGGAAGTTACTATGGTCCATTACATAGGCTTTGGCCGGTTCATAAGTCTTGGGTTCCATAAGCGAGAGTTGGTTGTTTCCTCCTATTTATCAAAGTAAAAGGTAATAACAGATTGTGCCAACCCCTTAGATATACCAAAAGCCACTTGACTTATGGGTGATGTATATTAGTGGCGGATCCTAACAGTCAAATAAAGTAAGGAGATCACATCTCTTAATATCATCAAAGGGTATTTAAGGTAGAATGGGGATTAAGAAGAGACTAGACTAATGCATGAATGGCATTTATAATTGCATATAATTTAAACACAATTTAAATTAATAACACAATTGATAAACATAAATATTTGGACAACTATTAGAGTTAACTCTCTAAGTATCCCCAACGGAGTCGCCAGGCTAAGGGCGATGTGGCTTCGGCACAACGTCTCATGGTTTTCTCAAGAGTCACTCGAGTAAACCGAATCGAATGGGCTTAGTTCATTTTCATTTACTAAAATTATTTTACCCAATCCCAATTTTAATCCTCCAAAGGTGTTCTCTTACTTTGGTAAGGTTTTGAAAATATTTGGAGTCGCCACCCTATTTTACTAAATTAGGGAAAATTCTTAGATTAATTAATTCATTAGAACTAATTAATCCGGTTTTAACCAGAGTGAGTTCGGGAGTTGGGTACAAAAATGGGAAGGTGTTAGACACCCATTCCATTGGGCCTAAACCGGCCTCCTAATTGTTGAAATATTTATTATTTATTAATCGCGGTATTAATCTAAATGGAGATGTAAAATCATTTTATGCAATTTTTAAAACAATGTCACTTAAACATATTATCATAATCTAAATCATACGTCAAACATAGGAATTGAACATCCATAAAGAAGGGGGAAGGAGAAAAGATTACAAACCATCTCCTAAAATACAATGTACCCATTGCCCTTACATATTCCCGATTCTCACTTAATTAATACAAATTATCATCGATAAAATTACTTCAAATCAAATAAAATTAAGACTAATCTATTACAAACCGATTAAAATGAGAATTCATTTGAATCCTCAATCAAATTACATAAATATTAGTACAAACCCATTAAATAATAATTTACAATCCATACCGAATAAATCATACCCAAATCAGAATATTAATCATGCATAATCAATAATTAAATCATATGCAAGCATTCATACAACATGATTCATGCATGCATTAGTTGAAAACCATCAAAATTCCAATATTAGTTCGTTAATTGACAAATAATCATAAAAGAAACAATAAAAAATTAAAATAACAGAATGTCAAAATGTTAGTTGATGATGTCAGTAGGATTAGAAATGTTAGTGAATTAGGTATAAAATATATAGTCATAATGATGCAATGAACAGATATTAAATATACATAAAACAAATGCTAAACATGAAATATAACGATTTTAATGATATTTCAAGCTCGTGATCACAATGTTCACCTTGTCAGATGAACAAAATTCATCAATTCCAGCAAGAAATATACATTAGAATCGCCAACATACTCATCCGGATCAATTATGGATTTTTGACCCTTAGGTTTTGACCCACTTTGATCTCAGAATTTAGGAATGATTTGATATTTTTTTATGTCGTTTCTCTTCTAGAACTTACAGACTAACACCACTGGAAGTGAATCAAGTCACCTTTCGAGGTAAACGAAGCCTGTAATCACCAGAAGATTGGAGATAGAAGGGAAAGGACAACAATCTAGATATTTCTGGGCACCTTAAAGGGAGGGCATTAGCCTTGCCATGTGGGTGTGCGCCTTCATCGCAAGGCTTGTGCCTTCCCTAGAATGCTGGCACCTTCAGCTGAAGGTTGGGCGCCTTCATTGCCCAGAAATGCCGCGGATTGCTGTGAAACTCAGTTTTTAAGCGTTTCTCCAGTAAAAACTCAATTTCTTAAAGTTATAAAGTTGAAAATGAACTAAAAATCAAAATAAAGTTGAGTTTAGACTCTCAGTTACATGATTTTGAAGAAGAATGTTGATTTGGTTGTGGTTTGGTGAAGAACAACTCAAGAACACTTGATCTCCTCTTGATGATTGGTGTTTGTCAATTCCACCAAAAATTAATTATAGAATTTAACTTATAGAAGTGGTGAACTCAGGTCGAACCCTAAAGACTAAAATCTTAATTTTGTGTAAAGAGAAAAAGGGGTTTGTTTTTTATGAAAATTTAATTAATGTTATCAAAAGAAAATTAACTAATAAAGTTAAGCTAGAATTCAATCTAACGAAAATTCAATTCAAGGTGATTTGTAATCCAATGCATAAATGATCACATACCAATAATGAGTTAATTACTCTTTGAATACTTAACTGAAACTTATCAACAAGCATGATAAATTCCCTGACTTCCCTAATATCGTTAATTTGAGCCCAACACCCTCATTAACTCTAATTATTAAACGAGCTGGTATTAAGCAATCCTTTTCAATCTAATAAAAGCATTAAGAATAGGAAGTATTAAAATTGAACAACAATTTAAAAAGTATAAATCATTTAATTCAACCTTATTATTTCTTTAGATTTTTATCGAAAACTTAGAACATAATCAGTAAAACCTAATTGCTACCAACATTCAATCCTTCACAATAATTACGGATTGTAAAGTTGAAATAGCACTTAATCCTTCCAAATAATTCACAAATAGGCCTTTCTAGCAAATGATTCAATAAAATTAATTCCTTATATGTAAGAAACAATAGATATTTGAAGAAGAAATCATTTAATTTAAGACCATGTCTTACAAATACACATGGATGTTAAATCCCTTGAATTGAATAAAGAAATTAGCCACTCATAGATTATAACCTCTAAAATAAAGAAATTGAACCTCAAAATAGATGATGAACTATCTATCCCCTGGCTGCTCCAAAATCACACCATATATAGCCTCTCCGAGATAATAATATCTCTAATTACTTGGAATTTTGAAAGCAGTCTAATAGAAAAATCTTCTTTTTCCTGAATTCTCTCTAGTTTTTTAGCTCCTTGCTTTCCGAATCTAATTCTGACTTCTTCAACAAACTTGAAGATCTCCTTCTCACCTTTCTAACAAGCTAAGGTTTGTCTAAATTGAATACTCACAGCAAAAGATATGACCTAAAAACTAAAGGAGGTTGAACTAGATATTTTTATTCAAAACACCAACTTTAATGACGTTTTGACAATCTAAAAATGACCAGCTTTACTTAAGTGTCTTCATAATAATTGTAAGGCCATCTTTTAAGATTCAAATGGGCCTATTCCAGACTTGTTTTGATACTTAAAGCTCTAGATACAACTTCCACAACAAAACATGTTGTGCATTTCACACAGCATATATGTTTTGAGTTTCAGAGCTATTTTTTATCAACATGGAGGCTGAACTGGATTTTGATCCTTCTTAGACATCTGTAGAGTTCTATTTCATCTTTCTAATGGAGTAAACAAATTCCAATTTGGAGGTCTACAACTTGAAATATTTCTAAAGAACCAAACACAGGTCAAGATAAAAAAAATGCTGGAAATTTCTCAATTTAATGATATTGTTCCAAATATCACTAAGATTGTGTCTAATTGATAAAAATTATCTAACCAAGTGAATTAAGCTTACAAATACTTTAGAAATACTTAAAATATCGAGAATAAAAGTAACAAATTATGCATATATTAAATTCCCCACACTTAATCCATTCTTGCCTCAAGCATGACTTAACTTAACAGCCTACTCAAAAAGAAAATTCATCCAACTCTTCACAATCCTCAAACGAACATTTTAAGAAAAACTTTCTCAATTACAAAGCAAAAGTAAGTTAGAATAACATATCTGAAATCCATAAAAAAATAAAGAATTGAATTTAACTTCTTTTTAACATAAAAGACAAGGCTCGAACACTATGATTTAATGCATGCAATTAAAGTTCCATATAAGTTAAATCATTGCTTGAAAAATTACTTGATAGGAATGCTGATTTTTTATTTTTAGTTCTTTTTATTTAGTTGCTTGAGCATTTATTGAATGCCTGAGTTTGTCATCATTCGTTCAGTGGGAGGATGCATATTGGTAATACCCGTACCTGGCTACTTAGAAAGGAACAAACTCAAGTGGCTAGACTAAGACTACTCTTTATCCATTACTAGACAGTGAAGTAACTCAACTGCTCAAGTCTTTATTAGTTGCTATTTTTTCTTTTTCTTATTTTTCTCTTTTTTTAAACAATTTAATAATCTTAAATTCAAAAGTAAACACACACAGTGCTCATTTCTGTGGCCAAGCAGTTCGTACAAGAATTTTAGAGGCAATGGTCATGAGTTATAATCAAGCAATTTAAAAATTTCTCTAATTTTTAACTCAAGCCTAAAAAATTATGTCAAGTTAATTTCAGTTACTCAAGTTAATTTTTGCTTCAATCAAGAAAGTCTTTCAATTTCATGAAGGATTATTACAAGTCAAGACAAAAATTTCTTAAACTACCCATTTCAGCCACCCAATTAGTCATTTAAAATGAGTTTCAGCACTAAATATTTCAGCTTTCAAACTCTAATTACCCTTCCCCACACTTAGTTCATTTATTGTCCCTAATAAATAAATAAAATAGGACAGCAAATAAAATAAAAGGAAGAAGAAAACAAATCTTATTGTGGCAGCTAGCCACCATGGGTTGCCTCCCAAGTAGCGCTTTTGTTTATCGTCATTAGCTCGATAAAGTCACAACAAAACTTATTCAATCCAAATAAATTGGATCACTCAATTTGATTTCCTCCAATGAATGCTCTTGAAACCCCTCATAAAATGGCTTGAGTGTATGACCATTAACTTTGAACACCTTCTTAGTTCCTAAACTTTGAATTTTAACAGCACCATAAGAAAACACATTAGTAATAATAAATGGTCTAATCCAACGAGAACGCAACTTACCAAGCATTAACTTCAATCTGGAATTATGCAATAAAACTTTTTGCCCAACCACAAATTGCTTCCTTAAAATTAATTTATCGTGAAATACCCTTGTCTTTTCCTTATAGATCCCAGAATTCTCATATGCATCAAGATGAATTTCCTCTAATTCCTACAATTGTAACTTCCTTTCCACACCAGCAACATCTAAATCCAAATTACAATGTCTAACAGCCCAATAAGCCTTATGTTCTATCTCAACAGGAAGGGGACACATCTTACTAAAGACCAACCAGTAAAGGGACATGCCTATGGGTGTCTTATAGGTTGTCCTATAAGCCCAAAAAGCATCATGAAGTGTAAGGCTCCAGTCCTTTCTATTCGGCTTCACCGTCTTCTCTAGGATAGACTTCACCTCTCTGTTAGATACCTTAGCCTGCCCACTTGTTTGAGGATGATAACCTGTATAAACTTTATGACAAACACCATATTTCCTTAATAATGCCTCCATAGATCTATTACAAAAATGAGTGCCTCTGTCACTGATTAAAGCTCTAGGAATTCCAAATTTGCTAATCAACAACAGCTTTAGAATCATGAGTCTTGGTGGCTTTAGCTTCCACCCATTTAGAAACATAATCAACAACAAGTAATATATAAATAAAACCAAAACAAGAAGGAAATGGACCCATAAAATTAATACCGCACACATAAAAAATCTCACATACAAGTGTTGGGGTCTGACTCATCTCATTTCGACGAGATATACTTCCTGTTCTTTGACATTGTTCATAATTTTTGCAGAAATATAAGCATCATGAAATATGGTAGGCCAATAAAAACCACAATCCACTATCTTCCTACTTATTCTCTTAGGTCCAAAATGGCCACCACATGCAAATGCATGACAAAAAACAAGAATTGATTTAATCTCATTATGAAGAACACATCTCCTAATAATTTGATCAGAACAAAATTTCCATAAATATGGTTCATCCCACACATAATACTTAGACTCACTTTTCCATTTTTCTTTTTTAGCTCTACTTAAATCAGAAGGCATAGTCTTAGTAACCAAATAATTTACCAAGTCAGCATACCAAGGGATTATACTCGTAGTTTAAACAACTTCTCATAAGGAAATAATTCTTGCAAAGGAATTGGATCCTCTTGTGTTACTAACTTGCTTAAATGATCTGCTACTAAATTCTCAACACCTTTCTTATCCTTAATTTGAAGATCAAATTCTTGTAAAAGAAGAATCCATCTAATTAACCTTGGATTTGCTTCCTTCTTTGCTAAGAGAAACTGTAAAGCTGCATGATCCAAAAATACAATCAATTAGAATTAAGCAAGTATGACCGAAATTTGTCTAAAGCAAAAACAATAGCCAAAAACTCTTTTTTAGTTGTGGAATAATTGCATTGTGCTGAATTTAATGTCCTCGATGCATAATAAATCACACGAAAAAGCTTTTCCACATGTTGCCCTAAAATAGCCCCACCGCATAATTACTTGCATCGCACATAATTTCAAATGGTATAGACCAATTGGGAGCCTGAATAATAGGAGGCGATGTCAATGTTGACTTTAGCTTGTCCAATGCCTCCTTACATTCCTCACCAAACTCAAATTTAACATCTTGTTGCAATAACCTAGATAAAGGTACGAAAAAATCCTTGATAAACCTTCGGTAGAAACCTACATGACCAAGAAAAAAGCGCAATTCCCTCACAATTGTGGGGTAAGGTAAGTTCACAATTAAATCAACTTTTTGACTTATCTACCTCAATACCCCTGTTAGAAACAACATGCCCTAAAACAATTCCTTGTTCTACCATAAAATGACACTTTTCATAATTCAAAACAAGATTTTTTTCAATGCATTGTTCAAGAATAGAAGTTAAATTATGTAAGCATGCATCAAATGAATCACCATACACACTAAAATCATCCATGAACACCTCAATGCAATTATCAATAAAATCTGAGAATATGCTAACCATACATCTCTGAAATGTCGTCGGTGCATTATAAAGTCTAAACGACATTCTTCTAAATGCAAAAGTTCTGAAAGGACAAGTGAAGGTAGTCTTCTCTTAATCCTCTGGTGCTATCACAACTTGATTATATCCCGAAAAGCCATCAAGAAAGCAGAAATAAAACTTACCTGCTAACCGCTTAAGCATCTGATAAATGAATGGTAATGGGAAGTGGTCCTTTCTAGTTGAAGAATTTAGCTTGCAGTAGTCTATGTACATACACCATCCACTTTGAATCCTTGTTGGGACAAGTTCATTATGTTGATTTGCTACAACCGTGACACCTGATTTCTTTGGCATGACTTGAACTGGACTTACCCATTTACTGTCTGAAATTGGGTAAATCACCCCCGCATCTAATAGCTTCAAAATTTCCTTCTTCACAACTTCCATCATTTGTGGGTTCAATCTCCTTTGAGCTTCTCTACTTGGTTTAGCATCATCTTCTAACAAAATCCTATGCATACACACCGATGGACTTATACCTTTGATGTCAGCTAATGTCCATCCAATTGCTTCTTTATGCATTCTTAGAACTCTTATCAATCTTTCTTCTTGAATCTTTGTTAATTTACTTGAAATGATAACTGGAAGTGTCTCATTGTCTCCCAAGTAAATATACTTCAAATGCTTAGGCAACAGTTTGAGTTCAAGAACTAGTGCATCTAAAATAGAAGGCAATAATTTTGTGTGATCATGTAAGTCAATCTTAGATACCTCATACCTTTTTGGAATTAATGGTAATGACTGCAATGTCATTACTGCATCTTGAACCTCTACACGTAATGGCTGATTGGTACTATCTTCATGAATTCCTTGACTAATCACCACTTCTAACTCATCCTCCTTGCTTACCTCAAAGACATCCTGCACAAATGTATTAATTACATTAATAGAAAAAACATAATGATCATCAGAAGGATGCTTCATGGTATCAAAAATATTAAATTTAACAACTTCTCCACTCCATGGTTAAAGTGCTAGCATCCATATCAATTTTAGTCTTGGCAGTTTTTAAGAAAGATCTGCCAAATAAAATAAAGCAGAATTTGATATGGGAACACTATCCCCCATATCAAAAATATAAAATTTTACTGGAAAAATTAATTGTCCAACCTGTACCAAAACATCCTCAACTACACCCATAAGGTAAGCATTAGAACGATAAGCCAATTGAATAATAACATTGGTTTCCTTCAAAGTATTCAAATTTAAAGTTTGAAAAATTGAATATGACATAACATTAATAGATGCTCCTAAATCTGCCATTGCTTGCTCAAATTTAGGATCACCTATTCTACATGGGATAGAAAATGAACCTGGATCCTTACACTTGGGGGGTAATTTTCGTTGAATGAATGCCGACAGATTTTCCCCAACACTAACTTTTTCATTATTCCTCAACTTGCATTTTGTAGTACATAATTCCTTAAGGAATTTAGCATAAATGGGAATTTGTTTGATCGCATCAAGTAAAGGTATATTAAACTCTACTTTCCTGAACATCTCCAAAATCTCTTGCTCTTGTTCTTCTTTCTTTGTCTTGGCCAACCTACTAGGAAATGGAGGAGGAACAACATAATTATTAGCCTTATTAAGTTTAGAATTTACCTCAACTTCAGGAACCTCGGAATCCTTTGCACCTTGCTGTTGCTTTTTTTTTACTCCCTTACAGCTTTATTATCAACTTCTCTCCCACTTCGCAAAAGTATAGCACTCGCATTTTTTCTAAGATTTATCACTATTTATGATGGGAGCTTACCAGAATTGTGAGCTTCAAGTTTACTCACAGATGAAGCTAACTGACCAATTTGCTTCTCTATATTCTGAATGTTGTTCCTAGTTTCCTATTGAAACTATTGTGTATTGTTAGCCAAAGCCTTAATAACCTCATCAAGTGACATACCCTAATTTTGGGAAGAGGAAGGCAATTGATTCACTTATGGTCTCTCTTGCTGGTATTGATTTTGCACTGGTTGACTCCCATAGCTCAAATTCGGATGGTCTCGCCATCTCGGATTGTAAGAATTAGAATAGGGATCATACCTACGTTGTCGCTGCCCAAAATTACCTGCTGCATTGGCTTGCTACACTAATTCGTCCTCTTGGAGTGTAGGACACATGTCAGTAGCATGACCCAGAACTAAACGAATTCCACATGTTTTAACAATTTGCATGTTCCCTACAGCCATTTGTCTCACTAAAGAAGTTAAATCAGAAATTTATTTCTCAAGAGTAGATGTACTTACCTCATGAACCTTCTTGGATGTGTGATCCATTCTCATCCCAAATTGCTGGGAGTTTGCTACCATGTTAGCAATCAGCATCCTTGCATCTACCGGTGTCTTGTCAACCAAAGCACCTCCACTAGCTGCATCTATCATACTACGGTCCATAGGTAAAAGTCCCTAATAAAAATATTGGATCAAAAGTTGCTCACTTATTTGATGATGGGGATAGCTTGCACAAAGCTTTTTAAACCGCTCCCAATACTCATATAAACTCTCTTCATAGCATTGCCAAATGCCCCAAATTTATTTTCTTATGTTGGCAGCCCGGGAAGAAGGAAAATACTTCTCTAAAAACATTCGCTTCATCTCATTCCATGAGTTGATAGATCCTAAAGGAAGGTAATATAACTAATCCTTAGTTGTGTCTTCCAATGAGAAAGGGAAAGCTCGAAGCTTAATTTGCTCTTCTGAAACTCCTTGAGACTTCATGCTAGAACACACCACATGGAACTCCTTCAAATGCTTATGTGGATCCGCACCTGAAAGGCCATGAAACTTAGGTAGCAAATGGATTAGAGCAGATTTTAATTCAAAAGCAACATCTAATTAGGAAATTGAATACACAAAGGTTGTTGATTTAAATCAGGTGTAGCCAATTCTTTAAAAGTTCTAGCAACCATGGTTTCTATCTCAGGATCTAAATCTGTAACTGATTCCTTTGGAGAATTGCTTGAACTATCCGTAACCGTTCGTTCAGATGAAGCTTGACTGAAATCAGCTTGTTTAGCTAATTTCCTCAAACGTTTAGTTGTTTTCTTTACTTCGGGATCAAAGAGAATTTTACCAGATTGAGAACTTCTAGTCATAAACCAAATGACTTAAATTTTCCTTCTAAAAAATAATACCGCACTTTTCACCACAAACCTGAAAACCACAACACTACACAAAGGTAAACACGTAGTTTTGATAAAAAAGAACACAAAATATAATAAACCTTCAGTCCCTAGCAACAACACCAAAAATTTGGTGTTTGTCAATTCCACCAAAAATTAATTATAGAATTTCAACTTATAGAAGTGGTGAATTCAGGTCGAACCCTAGAAACTAAAATCTTAATTTTATGTAAAGAGAAAAAGGGGTTCATTTTCTATGAAAATTCAATTAATGTTATCAAAAGAAAATTAACTAATAAAGTTAAGCTGGAATTCAATCTAACGAACATTCAATTCAAGGTGATTTGTAATCCAATGCATAAATGATCAAAGACCAATTATGAGTTAATTACTCTTTAAATACTTAACTGAAACTTATCAACAAGCATGATAAATTCCTTGACTTCCCTAATATCGTTAATTTGAGCCCATCACCCTCGTTAACTCTAATTATTAAATGAGCAAGTATTAAGCAATCCCTTTCAATCTAATAAAAGCATTAAGAACAAGAAGTATTAAACTTGAACAACAATTTAAACAGCATAAATCATTTAATTCAACCCGATTGTTTCTTTAGATTATTACCAAAATCTTAGAATATAATCAGTAAACCTAATTGCTACCAACATTCAATCCTTCACAATAATTACGGATTATAAAGTTGAAATAACACTTAATCCTACCAAATAATTCACTAATAGGCCTTTCTAGCAAATGATTCAATAGAATTAACTCCTTATATGCAAGAAACAATAGATATTCAAAGAAGAAATCATTTAATTTAAGGCCAAGTCTTACAAATACGCATGGATGTTAAATCCCTTGAATTGAATAAAGAAATTAGCCACTCATGGCTTATAACCTCTAAAATAAAGAAATTGAACCTCAAAATAGATGATGAACTATCTGTCCCCTAGCTGCTCTAAAATCACACCATATATAGCCTCTTCGAGATAACAGTATCTCTAATTACTAGGAATTTTGAAAGCAGTCTAATAGAAAAATCTTCTTTTCCCTGACTTCTCTCCTATTTTTCAAGTGCTTCCTTTTCGAATCTGATTCTGACTTCAACAAATCGAAGATCTCCTTCTCACCTTTCTAATGAGCTAAGGTTTGTCTAAATCGGATACTCACAGCAAAAGATATGACCTAAACACTAAAGGAGGTTGAACTAGATATTTTTATTCAAAACACCAGCTTTAATGACGTTTTGACAATATAAAAATGACTAGCTTTACTTAAGTGTCTTCATAGTAATTATAAGGCCATCTTTTAAGATTCAAATGGGCCTAGGCCAGACTTGTTTTGATACTTAAAGCTCCAGATATAACTTCCACAACAAAACATGTTGTACATTTAACACAACATATATGTTTTGAGTTTCAGAGCTATTTTTTATCGATATGGAGGCTGAACTGGATTTTGATCCTTCTTAGACAACTGTAGAGTTCTATTTCATCTTTCTAATGGATCAAATGTATTCCAATTTGGAGGTCTACAACTTCAAATATTCCTAAAAAACCTAATAGAGGTCAAGAAAAAAAATGCTAGAAATTTCTCAATTTAATGATATTGTTCTAAATATAACTAAGATCATGTCTAATTGATAAAAATTATCTAACCAAGTGAATTAGGCTTACAAATATTTTGGAAATACTAAAAATATTGAGAATAAAAGTAACAATTATGCATATATCAATGATTCGACTCTATATACTGACTTGGTGTTTCCAGAAATGCTTTTGAGTCTATGACACACTCTCTTTATAATGATTGCCTTATCTCACTTCTAATCTAATGAAATCCTTTGGGTTTTAGTGAGGAAGTTAGTTGAAGAATGGATTTTTGTATTTGATTTTTCTTGGTTTTGATTTTGATTTTTGTGTTTTAGGTTTTTATTTTATGTTTTTGCTCTAGGTTTTTTATCACCCAAATTTTGCCAACCCCTCAACCCTAGGTTTAAGTTGGTATTTATAGGCAAATGAGTAAAAATGGCCCCACAAACGAGTCGATTTTTGATTTCATGAAATCATTTCAAATAGTACGTACATAGACATAAGGCATGGAAATTCATCCCGGGATTCATTTTTGAGCCCTCTTTCGGCCTAGACTCCCAAAAATCAATCTAATGGAGTGGATTTCTTAACCTAGGATACTGAGTTCATGAATCAAATCAATTGGACATTTCGAACTCATTTTATTATGGGGAATGTCATCACCACTGATGGGCCCCACAAGTGGGCCCTATAAGGGCTACTATGGGCCGCACTAGCAAACTGACCTGATTTTCATGAAATTGGTCTGAGTGATGCACAGAATTTTGTAGGACACCAGGGCGCATCTCAGTTGAACTCAAAATGTGCTTTTGGGTTCCATTTTGCTAGAAAAGTGATAAAGATACTAAAGGTTGCATTTCCTAGACTTGGATCATCACTTCGGGATCAAGTTTCTCGAATGCTTCAACCTCTTCATAGCAGTAAAGGCTATCATCATCGAGTCTATTTTTGGGGAAAAAAATTGAACATCTACACTATAGGAACTGTTATGAACTATAAAGAGACTTTGATGACCTACGACTATTTGATTGGAGCTCTTATTTTAGAAGAGATGAAATCTTCTTTGACTGTAGAAAATAAGAAAAAGAAAGGAATGTCTTTGAAAGTAGTTTCTAGTGAAGAAAGTTCATCTAATCTTAATAATGATGATTTAGCTCTTGTTACTAGAAAATTCAAGAAGTTCTATAAGAAAGGTGGAAGGCCATAGAAAAATTTTGTCAAAAAGAATTTTTCACCTAAAAATAGTGACTTGCCTAAGAAAGAATCTTCTAAAGTGGTTTGTTATGAATGCAACAAACTCGGCCATATCAAGCCTAATTGTCCTAAGTTGAAACAGAAGTCAAAGAAAGAAAAGCTGAAGCAGGCATTTGTAGCTGCATGGAGTGATTTAGACGATTCTAATTTTGAAAGTCAAAGTGACCAGGAGGAAATTGCAAATATCTGCTTGATGGAAACTATGGATTCTGAATCCAAAGAAATCAACACTCTAAGTTCAACATAGAAAGCTGAAAGTGGAAAAGCATATGTAATAGGACAAAAGCATGATGAAAGTGATGTAAGTATCTCTGAACTTGAATTGAAAGTGATCTTATAGATACTTATAATAATCTTTGTACTAAATCTGAAAAGCTTGCTAAAAAGCATAAAGTTCTAAAGAAGGATTACGAAAAGTTGAAAACTGAATATGATCATTTGAAAGATGCTTTTTATCAATAAGTTATATGCAAAGGTCATATTGTAGAGATCAAAGATCTGAAAGAATGTAATAAAAAATTTTCTGAAAATATGAAACACTTTAAAGAGAAATGTAAAAGTTTGAATTTTGAAAATGAATCTTTGAAAACAAAGATTAGAATTCTAAAGTCAATTTCAAAATCATTTTCTAAAGAAAAGACAAGTTCTAGCAATGATAGCAGTTCAAGACAAATTCATGTTTTTGTTAAGAAAAATGACATTTCTAATGTTGTACCATTAGAAAATTAGAATTATTTTGAAAAATTTGGCAGTCTTAACAAAAAGAAAAATTATGGCAAAATGAATATACTTGTTACCACTAGCCTCCCAGGACCCAATATATATTGGGTACCTAAATCTGTATGATCTTTTCAAGTGTGCCTAAGAAGTGAGCTGAGAACAGAAATGTAGTATATGGACAATGGTTGCTCTAGGCATATGACTAGTGATAGAAAGAAATTCACCAAATTAGAAAAGAAGAAGCGAGGTAAAGTAAGCTTTGGAGACAAAGCAAAAGGTAAAATTGTTGGTATTATTGTGGTAGGTTCTAATCCTTCAATAGAAGATGTATGGTTAGTAGAAGGATTACATTATAACTTTTTAAGTGTGAATTAGATTTGTGATAAAAATAGAAGAGTGATCTTTGAACCCTCTTGCTGTGAAGTTCAGAGCATGCATGATAACAAAACTCTTTTTATGAGAAAAAGGTTTGAGAACATATACCCAATAAACCTTTCTTATATGCATAACCTAGACATATGCTTAGTTTCTATTGATAATTCTAGTTGGTTATGGAATAGAAGACTTGGACATGAAAGCATGCCCCTTATTTCTAAATTGTCTAAGAAAGATATAGTTCGTGGTTTATCAAAGTTGAAATTTGAAAAATATCACATTTGTGACTTTTATTTATTGGGCAAGCAAACCATAACTTCTTTCTAATTTAAAGACATGGTTTCTACTTCTTGACCTTTAGAATTGCTGCACCTTGATTTGTTTAGACTCATTAGTCCTTCTAGTCTTGGAGGTAAATCTTATACACTTGTCATTGTTGATAATTACTCTAGATTCACCTGGACACTTTTCCTTAGAAATAAGGATGAGTCATAAGACTTTTGTTCATCTTTGCAAAAGGATACGGAATGAGAAAGGATACAACATCTCAGCAATTAGAAGTGACCATTGAAAAGAATTTGAAAATTAGAAATTCGAAGAACCATGCTAAGTAATTCTAATTTACCAAAGTATTTTTAGGCAGAAGCTATTAACACAATCTGTTATATTCTAAACGGAGCATTGGTAAGATCTAATTTGAAAAAGACTCCATATGAGCTATACAAATATAGAAAGCCAAATATTGGTTATTTTCATATTTTTGGGTGTAAATGATTTGTTCTAGATAATAAGAAAAATCACCTTGCTAAATTTGATGCAAAATCTTATGAAGGAATTTTTCTAGGAAAATCAATATATATATATATATATATATATATAAAGCAAGCATGTTTTTCCCAAGAAGTTGACATGTGGCACTTAATAAATATATTCTTCTCCTACTCTTGCCACATAGAATTTTTTATGATGACACATAAGATTATAATGCTACATAGGACTCTTAAATTTTAATAGTGTCTATAGAATTTAATTATTAATTATATTATTATATAAATATTGATATTAATTATCATTCAATTATCATAATTAATATATATTAGTAAATAGTTATAATAATTATAATGTTGTAACCTATCTTTCTCAATTATTACAGAATATTGTTCTTGATTGTCATTCAATTATCATATTAATATATATTAAATAACTAAATAATTATAAATTATAACCTATTTTAAATTAAAAATTATCGTAATTTTGATATTGGTTATCATATTAATATATATATTATAACTTATTTTTAAAATTAATATTATTATAATATTTACATTGAATAT
>CANUEX010069339.1:0-95839 GCA_948099535.1 Jatropha multifida
TCATAATATGGGCTTACTATTCCGATAGTCAAATGATAATAGGGATGAGTTGTGATAGTTTAGGCTTACTACGGGCCTCGGGTGCCTTAAGCTTACCTAGGTCTTAGTGCCGGTCCGGCCCACGGTTTTGGGTCGTGACATATATATACTTGCGTGTGCGCGTACGCACGATATAACATGTTATTTAGTAAAGGCTTACATTTTAATTTTATCCTGAGCTTTTCAAATAGTTTTAATTTCACTCTATATCGATCTTTGTACTTTGGACATCCTAAATTTATAAACTTAATTGCAATAGTACTCTAATTTGAATTAATATTTAACTCATGATTTTTGCATCTTAAAATTGATTCAATTTTAAAATCAAATACTCAATCTTGATTTTTTTTTATTATATGAATACTTGGGTTTAATTTTAGTATTTGTTGTTAGAATACTTGAATATGAAGTTTATTTTTTTACATTATTTTAATTAAAATTTCAATTTCAATTTATTTTTAGGGTGTAATTGTAATAAATTGACAAGTTTAGAGCGTTGTAATTTATTTTTAGAGTGCAATTGCATCCTAATAACAAATTAGGGTGTAATTGCAACTAAGTTGATAAATTTAAGATGTTACAAATGTCGATTTAGAGTGAAATTACAATAAATCTAAAAATGGACTGAAAATAAAGATTAGGCCTTTAGCAAATCATCTAGTACTTCGAAATAATTTTTTTTTCTCAAAAGAAGCAACCATAAAATTAATTATATGTCGATATACTTTAGCAAAAAATTAAAAAAAAAAAGAAATTACAAAAATTATAAATGAGACATTAAAAGGATTATTGATATATTAATTATTATAATAACTAATACTAATTTTTCATATTTATAATATAAATAATAATGGTACTCTATCATATACGAAAAATTAAGTTAATCAAATTTAAATTATTAAAAAAATTTAAATTGATTGATTAATAATTTTATTTTTGTGAAAATTTTACTGTTAAATTATAAGAATATATTATTATTATAAATATTATTTAATTAATAAATTTCTTTTATTTTATTATTTTATAAAATATTCCTTTTTTATTTTATAAACACTCTTAAATTTTCAATAATATGAATAACTTATAATATTATAATTTATAAAAGAATAAAAAATTAAATTATATTTACTTGCAATGTGTAAATATCAACAAAAAAATTTTAAGACGAGTAATGAAGCAATAACATTTTATATTTTAATCTTTAAAAATATGTAAATTTTTTACTTACACTTACACTCGGTGTATAGACAGTTTGATGTAAATCAAAAAGATAAATTTAAATATTTTTTTTTCTAGTGTATGATCAGAAATACTCTTATTTAAATCAAAACATTATTTGTAAATGATTTGATGTATAATTTGAATCATTTAGATTTGGTTGATTATAACACAATTAGATCTTTCCCTCCAATTTTGCTTGCAAAAACATGCATTATATGCGCCCTTTATAGAAGGAAAATGTGAGTTGGCTAGCATTAAAATAAAAATAAAATACTCAATTAGGAAAAAAATTAACAAAATACTCAATTAAACTACTTCTTTGCAAATTCTATCTTCTAAATATAAAGAGAACAGATAAAGTAATAAATAACAGAGATAATACTAACCATGTATGTCTAGTTAATCTTCTCGTTTACGTGAGAAGTGGAATGTGGTTATTGCCAAATAGGATTTAGAATTACGAAAAAGAAAAGTTAATTTCAATGTAATGAAATAATTTATGAGTATTTCTTTATGAGTTGTAATGTGATTGAATTGTATAGAATAATAGTCAAGAGACAGAAAGGAGATATTTCAAATGGAACGGAGAGAGTACCGACTGTCTGTGATGCACAAACACGAGGTTGACATTTCTGTGTTTCAAAAACGTTTCGAAAATGAAAACACCAAAAAATGTTTTATTAATATTAAAAATCGGACACCCATTTTCTCTCTCTCTGGAAACGTTTCTTACATTATAAAAAACAGATTTCAAATCTATAACAAGATGATTTGCAAAGTCTGTTGTAAATAATAAATAATCCTATTTTTAATTTCAATATTCTAACTTCAAACTTAATAGAATTTAATTATTTTTTTCCTTTTTCACATTTGGATTTTTTTTCTTTTTTCTTTATTGAGTATGGAACTTATAAATATTTTTTTTCTCTCTTGAATATAATTTATAATAATTTATTTTTAGTTAGAGTTAAAAAACTTTATGTGGTTGACTGTCCTTTAAAAATTATAAATATACTATTTCTTAATTATTTATATATTTATTCTCATATTTTAAAATTTTATAAATAAATTTCTATATTTTTTCTATTTATGCATTTCTCCACATTTCCGTTTCCCATATTTTTTTAAAATGCGATTTCTTCGTTTTTGTTTTTGTGTTTTTCATTTTCCTGTCCCTGCATCATAGAATACCAATAATTAACTTTGGGAAACAAGCAATGATGGTCAAATAAGAATCGCATTTTCTTCTCTTTCTACACTTTAATCGGACATAGACATCACCATCCAAGTTGTATAGCTCAACATCCCAATTATCGAGCCATAAAAGAAGGATAAATAAACAAAAAGCAAAACCAAAACAGAGCAACTAATATTGCAAGTCGTCCAACTGTTTGATATAATTCCCTTCTGATTTTTCAAAGATTCCAACCAAAGGCATCTTTTCATCCATTCATCCCCATTAAGAAAAAAGACAAATTGATTCATAGTAACAAATTTCCAATATCAGCACCCACTATAACATTATCCCCATAACATATTAATTAATTTGCAACTATTATATCATTGTTCAATAATCTCAAATTTCTTTCCCTAAAAGCCTTGAAATCAAGACTCCATTAGTACATTAACAGGCCTTCTAACACTATTAACAACTCTGCAATTTGTTCTGATCTCTCCAGGCCTGCCAGATTGCAAGTCCCCCATCTTTATCATTCCTTCAACAAAAGCCGTAAAGAAGGCAGATTGGTCTCTACTAAAGAGCTTAACATATTCTCTTGTTCGATGAAAGGTGAAAAGTGTTTCATCAGAATTTAAAAATCCTTTCCCTTCACTTAAGTCTTTGAAATATATATTATCAAACACAGTTGGAGTTGAATCAAGAGATACTGTCACATTCTCATCTCCACCTATTGGGCATATCTTGTTTAGCTTTTCTTTGTACTTTGGTTCTATTGTCGGGTCGGGTTTGCCTGTTCCTGATTGGTTATAGAGCCTAAACATTACAGAGAAACATCTTCCTTCACCAATTGAATGGGACCCAGAAAGGGCTACAAGGTCTTTGACTGAAAGATTGAACCTTGAAAATAGGTCTGTTAGAAAACTGGCATTGGCTCTTGGACTTGGCATTATATTATTTGAGTCTTCTTGGCTTGCTGTTAAGCTATCTTTTCTTCCCAACTTCACTTCCCAATCTGGCCCTCCACTCTGTTTCAATAGAATCCATACAATAAATTAGTCAATACTAATAATCAAAACATATTTGTAACTTACTACATTTACATTCACATTTAATATTTTATCAAGTGGGTTGTTCTTTAATTAATTAATTGACAAACGTTGGACAATAAGGACCCGTATCACAGAATGTCCCGCAAGAAAATTTTCTTTTCATGAATCAGGAAAATTATCAGAGAAAAGGTCAAGATTTGAATTTGAATTTTTTTTATGTTCGAAAAAAACAAGAAATTGAATTAGTACTTCTCATGTATTTTCTGTTTTAAAAAAAATATATTCCACTATATCCTTACCCAAAAGCTAAAGACCAAATGGAAAAAATATAAAACAGATTATCAAGATTTGATATATGGACCTGAACAATGAGATATGCACTTTCCAACAGGAATACCCTAATTGCTAAAGACCCAAGAGAGAGAAAAGAGGAAGAGAATAAATAGAATTACCAGAGCAACAGCATCTCTAGCGGCCATGATTACAATATCTGCACAAGAAACGGTTGCGGGACAGACTTTCTCTAACTCGTTTTTAACTTCATCGATAACTTCAAAAGACCTTAAAGAATTTATATTGGAAAGAGCAAGTTTTTCTCCTAACATGGTTGGCGTATCATCCAGCAATAAAGAAGCATCACAACCCTTCACAAAGAAACAAATAAATGAACAAATGGAATAAGAATTTAAAATTTCAGAATCAAATCAGAAAATGTTAATTGAAAATCTTGAATTGATATGTATTAGTTTTTTACATTAACAAAGCAATCATGGAATTGAAAGCGCATGACAGAGGCAACGCTTCTTGGTTCCCTAATCATGGCCTTTCTCATCACTTTCCTCACAATTGATTCAGCGTCTGGGCATGTCTCGGCGTAGAATCCTGGCCGGAGTGGCGCTGCAGAGGCGGTGACTATCAGTAGAAGAAAGACTGCAAGGAAAGGAGAAGACATTTTTTTTAGGCACCGGTCGAGCAATAGTCTGTGAGATGTCTAATTTTGGTGTTTTGTTTGGGTTCTTAAATTTCTTAGACGTATATATGCAATTATTAAAAGTATGGAACTAAATCACCCATGGATCGCTTGTCACGTAGTTGTTGGGCCAAAGGCGTAACTTCCCTGTGACATATAAATTTGACTCTAAAATTTACGGGATTTTCTTTGTAATCTCTTAATTTTGCAAAGTGCATTTATAATTTTATACATTCATATTTCAATAATAATAATAATACATTTACACTTTTATATTTTATTTTGGTGAATAATATAATTATTACTGAAATATAAAAATGCAGGATTATGATATGTTTTTTTGTAAAATTTAGGAGCCTACAAGAATAATAGTCGAAAGTAGCAAATTTATGGATTAGGCCTCAGAAATTCACTCCTTTACTTTTTATAAATATGACTCAAGTTTTATTTGACGGTTAAACATTTCAATTTATAAAAAAAAAATTAAATTGGCCCTGAATTGCAATTAAATTAATACATGAGAACTTCAATTTTTAAAAACTAATTATGATTTCGTTTAATACATTGGTTTTTCCGTCCAAAAATAGTATCTTTTAACTATCAATTGACTGAAAAATTGATCTCCAAATTATCATCTAGCTAACTACGAGGTTTATAACTTATAATTTTTATTAATATTTTGATCTCGTTGTTTCGGACAGAAAAATCAAAGTGTTAAAAAAATAATAATTTAGAGACTTCATAATTAATTTATAAAAATAAAAGTCTTTATGTATTAATTTGACTATTATTTAGAGACCAATTTATATTTTTTTTACCTTTTATAAAATGATATTTATTAAATACTTCAACTTGCAAAGTTGAAGTATTGAATACTTTAAAATGTAAAATTAGATTAATTAAATATTTATTGAGGGAAGATATTTAAATAAGAGTAATGTCGTAATAAAACAATTAATGCTATAATGATTTCCTAAAAAAGCCATATAAATAGAATAAGAAAAAAAATTTCAAAATTAATGGGTTGTAAAAATTAAATTTAATAGCTCATTAATTTTACTAATTTAATTAAAAGGATCCACAAGATGCAATGAGGTAAAACCAGAAGGTATGAAATGTACACTTTTACAAATTAATGACTGGAATAAGTTATCTATGGATTGCATGTCATGAAGCAATTGCTTTAAAGTTTGTTTTTCACAAAGTTAAAAAAAAATTGAAATTATTTATTTGGTGGGTATAGGATGATAGAAAAGGGACTTAAATGTGTTTTATAGGTGTCAATAAATTAGAGGTCATGCTATGGCAATAGGAGGCAAGAAAGGACAATTGGCTATGAGGTGTAGAGGGATATATATTAGCAAAATTGATAGATTACCTATTGTTCAAAGTTTAGTTATTAAATAATAAATTATGATTTGCTTTTTTAATTGTAATAAATTATATTAAATAAAATCTTTATTTTCCATAAATTAGCTTAATAATTTCTATAATTTATGTTTGTCTTATTATTTAGTATTTTTTAATTAATTATTTGATGATTTATATATATGTCAAACTATCTCACGGTCATCTCTCATGGTAAAATTTTCAATATTTCAAATACATAGATGAATTAAAAAAAAAAATTCATTTTTGTCATCTTTCTTTTTTTCCCTTCCTTTGTTTTTATGTGTTATGGAAAGGTCAATAAGTTACTTGGCTAATGTCATGTTACTCTCTGGGTACCAAAACTATAGTCTATAGTATACATAAACTATTGGATGGCTTAGTATTAATGTTGACTAGTTGACCATAGGCAACCCCAAAGCCAATTAATACTGCCGTTAAATTGATTGTTTAATATAAAAATATAATTAGCCAATAAAGCCTTCTTAGCCTCTTAAGGTGGATGTCCCTTAACGCATCAATAAGTACTTTGTTGCCCCTTTATGTGTTAGACTGCCCTTATTGGGTACCTAAAAATTATAATTGTGTAATTAATCTTATTTTCCTTGTAAATATATTTCCTCTACTTTATTTATAAGAATAGTAAATTATTTTTAAATTTTCTGTTCTCTTCTAATGTATGTTTATGAAACACGTTTTATGTTCTTTTGGACGACGAAATGCGTTTATATGCTTTCTTGGCTACCACCATTATTGTTGTGGCCACCACCTACACTCCAACCGTCACATCTCTCCATCAAAATGTGCAGCTGCAATTTCTCATTTGACATGAGCATTGGCTCATAAATCACAAGGAGAAACAATTGGATGGTTGTTATGGCAAGCGGAGCCATCAATTATGGAAAGCAAATACGCTTCTTATATATAAATAAATAAATATCTCTAGAGCAATTTTAATTTAAAAGATGTCTGGGAGGAATGACGGTGTCGGCCGAGATTGATATGAAAAAATTAAAAAATAAGTGGACCATAGATAGAGGTAGAATGTTACTATTACTAATTCTAAGGTACAAAATTGTTTGCTACTCTGCTCGGTCATGTTCCATTAGTAAGCACTTGGGTACATGTAACTGCAGAACCAGACATTTTTCTATGTTGTAGGATTGGGCCAATGAATCTGACATGCATGATGTCAAGTTCACGTAATGTAAATCATACATTTTCGGCAACTATTTCTTTGTCAACTATTTGTGTGACTTCTCTGAATTTTACGGGACCCATTACAACTCCATATTCTTTTTTATGAAACCCTATAAAATTATTTCATTTTAACGAATGTATGGTTATTATTTCACGGTCATAAAGATAATCTGCCAATAGCATTTATGCATTAGGCGATTAAGAAATAATCTAATACATAAAAATCCCTCTAATGTTTATACTTTAAACTTTGTGACATTCTATATTTGAATAATTAATTAAAAAACATTTATTATAGGACATTTTAGAATATTGAAGTTTCAGAGGATTAAAGAGTAAATATTGAGAATATTTTTCATATATTAGATGATTATGTATTTCCCACACTTTTTCAACCACAACGAAAGTTTTGCACCTCAATAGCCTAATACCCTTTTCTTTCTTGAATTCAATTAATTCATAGCCTAAACACGAAAGTAAAATAGGATTGAGTTTTGAGATGGCATATGTTTTCATTCGAACTTCTTAGTGAGGAACAAAAAGTTATACCATCAATCTTTTGGCTTACACTTAATTCTTAAATTTATAATTTATGTTCAATTTGCCCTAAAAAATCCAAATTTCGTAACTTTTTATTTTGAATAACAAGTTAGGCAATTTGAAATTTATTATGTTCTCAATTTTATAACCTTTGCCCCCCTTGCTATTTTTATTTTATTTCTTTGATAAAGGCCTCAAGTTTAGTGAAATATTATTGGCCATACTTTGTTCAATAGCTCAAAAGGCCTTTTGCTAGTCTAACTTCCTCCTACTATGTAGAGAAGCCTAAGGTGTCACAGTCCACCCTCTAAGGACTCAGCATCCTCGCTGAGGTTTGCCCCACCACTAGCCAAAAATACAAGACTTGACTTTGATATCAAATCTGTAATAAATCAGACCTAGCAAGATATTACTTTGGGCTAAACCCATTCAAGCATGTACAACTTTGTTCTTAGATTAGAACCAACTCAATTGGCCAAAATACCTCTTGTTAGTTTAAGTCTTGCAAGTTTTTATATATTTTATCTACGCCTTGTGTCTAGCCGATATGAAATTCGTCCTGGATATCATAGATATTTTATAAATAAAAAATTTATTAAAATTTAACTTCTCCTTATAATTCAATTACTTGGTGATTAATTATCCAGTTAAATGTGTAACTTCATCTCAGTATTTTAATATTCTAATTTTTGAGATTTATTATGTTCCTAAAATTACAAATTTAGATATGATTGCATATCTGTCCGTATTAGAAATAACAGTTTTTAGAGATTTTAATTTTTATATGTAGTATAATATTTATTATAATATATATTTTCAACTATCTAATTAATATTTAATCAAAACAAATGTTCAATAGAATAACTTTATAAATCAAATTATAATAGATATAATTTTATAAATTTAAATATTTAATTATTCAAAATAAAAGTTAAAAATACCCAAAATTTTATTGCTTCAAAATACATCGCGGTATGTCTTATATCTATATGTTGCAGAAAAAAGCAGAAAGCAAAACTACTCATTCATGTGATTCTTTTCCAATCAAAATCATTATTTTTTAATTAGAATTAAAATATTATCACATCAATAAATCTTTCACGACGTGAAATATAGATATGTTTTCTTATTTATTTATTTATTGGGAAATATATTTCAAAGGAAGTGTTTATTAATATCATCAAGTGGTCCACATGCAATATTGAATAAATATCTTCCTCTTTCTGTGTGTCCAAGCTACGGGAACAAGCTAAAGGTCCCCACCTCCATACTTGTATTGTAGATGCTGACGAACGTCTTAATTTGTTTCAGACCATATGCCAGCACCCTTAATTAATTAATTAATCGATTAATTCATTTCGGAATGCACCGTTTTTACAGAAAGAAACGCTTTGACATCTTCTTAACGTGTTTTTTCAAAAAAAAAAAAAAAATTGATGAGTGTAAGAATTTATAAATTTCAACAAATTATTTTTGAGGAGTAATCAACTAATAATCATGATGCATCGTCTTGATAGAAATTTTAAAAAGAAAAATCTTTTTTTTTTTTTTTTGCTGTTATTTGAAATAGTGTAACTATTTCACTGCTGAAAGGCCCATTTTATATGGTGACTGGGCTACAGACTGGATACCTAGGTCCACAAATTATGAAACAAACCCACCTATATACATATAACCACAATCAACCAAATAGAATTTAATAGGTCTTCTAAAAAATTATGTTTGATAGGTTACTGGTCTCTTTTACAACGTGGCTTGTATATTGATTATGCTCATTAATATTAAAATATAAATTTTTATTTAAATTAAAATAAATGTAATTGCTTAATTTATATTTAATTTTATCATACAAGCTACTTGTAATACTACTTGTTATGTCCTTCATTATTTTTTTATAATGAAATGTCTCCAGAATAAAATCTCACTCAATCCCTATACTTAAGTCTTTAATTGTAATCTATAAATGTAGATTCTTAAATTCTTAATAAGTGCTCAAAAAGAAAAAGAAAAAGAAAATTAAATCATCACTCAATCTCTAATTATAACGAAAAGTAATAATAAATTATTTTTTGTTATTGAGTAAAGAAAAATGAGCATATGATCTAAATTGATAATGGTAATTAATTTGACTAGAATGACAGTATTACTCACTCAGTGTATTAGAGAAAAAAATATATGCACATATATACAAATTTTGAAAATCTCAAAATGTGACAAAAAAAAAAAAGAAACGCATAGTTTTAGTTTTTTGTCCTAGTTTTATAAACACTATTTCTTTATGTTAAATAGATTTAAAATATAATAAAAACATTAAAATTTTTAATCATCAAGAAGTCGTCTATTTATTGCAAGAGAAATATACATCTCTACCAAATTAATGTGATAGTAGCTACAAATTAAAGCAGTAACAAAAAAACTAAAAAATTATTATTAAAAATAAAATTTTTTTCATAACTCAACATATAATAAGAAACAAACTATATTAAAAATTATCAATTTGAATTTTAAAAATCAAATCTTTTTTAACTGAAAAATGCTATAATTTATAATTTAATAATTTGATATTGATAGATAAAAAAAGAAAAATTATAGTCAAGACAATAAATGAAAATTATAAAGCAAATAATACTAAAATCTAATTTTGTTTCTCTATTTTTCTAAATTGCAAATTTAAAATAAATAAATAAATTAATTAATTAATTAATTAGTATAAAAGATTACATAAAACAAACATTTTATCCTTGCCAAATAAACCCTCAATTTTCCCTCCAACCACACATAAAGGAAGAGTATATATTTTTTTAATATCTATATGTATTTATTTTAAAATAATTTTTTAAAATTATATCCAATTAAATAATATTCATAATCACTAATATTTGTATCTAATATTAAAAATAAAAAACATTTCACTATTAAAATTTAATAAAAAGACAAATATAATTAAAGGTTAATATTTAAATTCAATTAAAAATCCTCGGATTTAAATTTAAAGTTGTCATTACAAAATATTAAATCGCGAAATCACAAGTTTATCCTCACAACCGTTTCAAATATAGGCTGTATTATTATTTTTTCATTTTTACTTTTTGGTCCAAACAGCATAGTCATAGTCATTTCCGGAGGCAGCAACCTGAAAATCTGTGGGAATCAAGTTTCCAAGATCATTCTTTGTCCCAATCTTGACAATAACATTATCATTAATTTTTGCTACATAGAGTTCAGAATCAGCAGCCAAAATATTCGCAGAGCTTGTTTGAGTGATTCCATTGTTCTTCCCTATCGCTGCCAATTTAATAATCTCTTCTTTCAGTCCCCAGTCAAAGAGAGGATCATAGAACTGCAATAGCAAATAAATAAATTAGTAAATAAATAATCTACTCAACAACAACAACAAACCTGAGGCAATTTCTTGATGCAGCATTAAAATTGTTAAAGCAAAATAATCAAATTTGATTTGAGTTTAATCGAGCTAAGGATCTAGTTGAGCATCTAAATTGTATATGCTATTAAAGATAATATTAAATATACTCGTGATGACGAGTAGCCACCAACCCTGAAAACAAGAATAGTCTCATTCTCTATACCCTACTCGTGGTCATATCAAAAGAGAAAAAAAGAACAAGTTAGAAAAGGAAGGAGAAGAAATTTTTTACTATTGAAGGAATTCCAGGATGGGTAAGAATGTAAGCATAGCCAAGAATGACTTTATCAGATGGGAAAGGCCAAGATTTTTGTGTAGAGCCAGTATCATGATTATCAATAAAAGTTACTGCATTTTGGGGTAAGATTCCAATAAATCCTGGTGGCTTCCCATTTGAGTCTTTCAATCTCCACAATTCTCCTTCCACAGCTACTTGGAGAATCCCTTTTGTTGTAAAATCAAATGCTGTAACTACTCCACCAGCATTTTCAACCCAATCTTTTAGTGCTTCTCTGTGTGAGTCTTGATTAGGGTTAGGTTTTCCATCCTGACCATAAGTAAGAGAATCCCATTTTTCACCAACTGCAAAATCTGGAGAAGTGTTTTCCACGTAAAGCTTTGTAAATTTAGGAGCATATCCTTTAACAAAATCGAATCGCCATCCGTCAAAACCAATTTCAGATTTTAACCAGTTTAACCAATTTGATAACTCTGTTTGAACTGTTGTATTGATATGGTCAATATCAGGAGCAGGTCCATAACCTTCTCCTGTGTCAGGATTTCCTTGTCCATTAGAATATTCTGTATCATCCCTGCAAATAAAGGATGGACCCCAGTCAAGTCTAGCATCAGAAGTTCCACCTTCAAAAATGCAATATATTCCTCTACTATCTTGTTTCTCTGCAGTTCTATGGATTTTATTCCTTTTTCATGGAGTGCTTCTATTAGTGATTTCAATTCATCCTGAGATCCGTATTTTGATGCATCAAGATCGTACAATCTGCCTGGCAAATATCCTGACGAAAACATTACATGAGGAAGTAAACAACTCTTAATCATGATTTTTTGCCGGTTAATTTTAGGTGGAAAGGGAAAATTTGAAAAAAAAAAAAAGAAACTTAGTTAAAATGTATATACCTTGGGATGAAACTGACTGGGAAGGAGGAGGAAGCCAAACATGAGTAATTCCAACATTACCAAGATCAGAAATTAAGTTCTTGAGTGAGTTGTACCATCCTCCTGCCTGGTTACTTGATTCCCAATTGAAGCCCTATTAATATTATAGACACCATCAATATCGTAAGAACAACTAAAATTCATTTTTTGTGCACAACCTGCATATACATTGTGTCTATATGTGTAAGAGATATAACATGCGTGCGCGCGCATGTATACCTGAAGTAATAATTGAGGAGATGTGAAGGAAGGGAAGGTTCAGAGGAAGAGGGAGAAGAAACAAAATAAAGTGAGAAAGCTCATTCTAGTTTGTTTTGCCTTGAATGTGGTTCATGCCTTACGATATTGTTGTCCTTTTATAGGAGTTATATATGACCTTATTTGCTTTAAAAAGAAGGATAAGACTAATGTACAGAGATGCAAATTTTTATATAGATAAAGAAATGGTTATTTTTTATTAGATTTAAACTACCTCCATTAAATCTAAAAATCTCTAATAACTTGTTATTATGTGTAAAATCAATATTATATTTATTAATAGTCGTTAACTGCGCTTCGCGCGCGGATATTTATGTTGTTTGAGTAATTATTAATTTTAAAAATCTTTTGAATTATAATGTATATGACGCATTATGAATCAACAATTATAGAAATTATAATACTTTTAATGGGGGAGTAATTTGTTTTATTTTTAATGAGTATATGTTGTTAGATCTACTAAAAAGTAAGATCAAATATAAAGTATTTAGATAATTTTATTAGATAACAAATATATATATAGTCATATATATCTTTTCAAAGAAAAAATGACATCTTTTCAAATTAATAAAGAGTACATTCAAATAACTTCAAATTTTATTGCCTACGAATTACAAATGAACTGCACACAACAATAATATTATTGAATCAATAAGAACCCTAATCCTGAAGACAAAACAAAAACGATCCTTTTACTTTATTAAAAAATCAATAACAGAAACACAAATCCAAAATACTAAAAGTGATTTACCAGCAGCTTATCCTTTGCTGGCTCAACAAATAGATACTAATTCCAACGAAACGGACTCCGGTAGAATCCGTCGAAGATAATTCATGTAAAGAACCGGAGAAAATAATAAATATAAAGAATAATACGACCACCCGCAACCAAAGCCCTAGATCGTTAATGTTGGACCCCAAATCGAAGTGCCAAATTAACTTCAACAGAGAGCACGATTTTGTTACACAAGAATAAATGCTAGTCTCAACAGATTCTACTGGTAATGATAGTTAAATAGACGGGTTGACTTTTAGAGAGAGGGAAAGAGAGAGACATGATAGAGAAGAAGATAGATAGATCAAGAAAATATATCTACAGTAACAATAAGTGAACCTGTTAAATAAGAAAAAAATTCAAAATTTAAAAATTATAATTATCTATTTCTTTGTTAATTATAAATTAATTTTTTAAAAAATTTAACCCAATCAAAGGATAGAAAAATAAAGAGAAATTCTCTAAAATTTCTTAAAAAAGAAAAATAGAAAGCTGAACAAAGAAGAGTGTTAAATATTCTTTTTGTTTCAATTTTCATATATATATATATAGATTATAATAAAAAACTTGTGTTGCCAATCTAAAAACTTGATACAAAAAGTTCAACAAGGAGAAAAATATTAAATATTCTCTTCATAAATAATGAAAATAAATATTTATTAAATTTAAAAAGTTATTGAACTAATATTTATCTTCTAAAATAAAATTAAAAAATATATTTATTTTATGAGATCATTATGTAAATAATATTTTAAGTTTATTGTGTTGCTAATCATAATATAATTCATGATTTAATTTTTATCTGCTCCTTTCAGTTATAATATAGTCATAACTCAATTTTTTTTTACTAAAATTATTTCATAATTTATGTAATTTTAATTGTTTAATTTGAATCTTATTTGTTATATACGAAAAAAATTCAAAATTTACTTTTTAAATACATTTATTATAAGCTTGACTTTATAATAATAAAGTCTGTTTATTATTTATTAGATTTCAAAATAATAATAAGATTAATCGAATAAATAATAATAATTACATTATTAAATAATGATTGATAATCTAATTTATAACATCATCTTAATTTTTAATTAAAAATTTAATACTTGTTCTTTTTAAAATTTTATTATAAACTCCATGAAAACCATAACTAATTATTTTAAAAATATAACTTCAAAATTTATTTTCATATAAAAATTAATTATATATTATATAACCCATATCTATAAACTTTTTTAATAGATATTAAGATTGTCTATAGATTTTTATAAAAATAATTATCTTAAAATGTGTGTGTATATATATATATATATATATATATATGATCTTAAAAAAGTTTATTGTGTTTTAGGAGAAAAATGGTTTTCTAAAAATTAAAAATGAATTAAAAAAGAAAAAATAGATAATTTGATAACCTGCCTAGTAGGCTAGCATGTCCAAATAGCTTGTAAAAAGAATTTCTATATCTATATAAAATTTTAGAATTATATATTGTATTAAAAGCCTAAAAAGAAATTAAGGTGACGGTTTCTTTTTTTGTTTATCTTTTTGGTTTTTTGTTTTTTAGGTTAAGAAAAAAAATAAACAAAACTTATTTGTTGCAAACATTTAATTTTTTTAAATCTTTTTAAAAGCCATTTCAAAAAAAAAAATAAAGCCATCATAAATATATACTTTAATATAGTAATAATTAACTATAGCAATTGATTGTCTATATTTTTACTACAAGCATCGTGTTATGTCTTTATAGTAAGCTATCTATCAAATGGTAATACTCTTTCTTTTACAAAGTGCAAAACAATATCGAATCTAAGACTCTATTCATATATTGGCGATAAATAACTATAATTAAATAAAATATAAAAGTGGAAATTGGCAGCGCTTGAGATTACAAAAAACGTACTTACTAAGTTCATGGATTAATAAAAATATCATTATGAATTTTAATTTGATTAGTTGAAAAATAAAAGTAAAATTTTCTATTTTAATCTAAATTTTATAGGATAAACTTGGCAATTATATTATAAACTAAATACGTTACGTATTAAATATGGTAAAAGCATAATTAGTTAAAAGATTTTAATTTTATTGATTAAAAAATAAAAGTAATTTAAATTTGATTGGTTATATTGTACTATATACGGGACATATTAAATATGATAAGAATGTATAATATATTTAATTATTATTTTTAATAAATCTTTAATTTAATTGGTTATAATCATTTCCTACAAGTAACTTATTCTACAAATAATAAATATAATTTGTTATTATTTATCAAGAGATATATTAATAAGATTCATTATTTGATATAAAATAGGAAAAAAACTCACTAGAAATATATAAAAATAAAATTATGATAACATGTTAAATTAATAAACTATATAATACCTTGAGAGAAATTATTTTTTTTCAAAAAAAGCAACCATAGAATTAATTATATGCTCATAAATGAAATAGTTTTTTATTAAATTCAAAACATATTTTAATAAGATTCATTATTTGATATAAAATAGAAAAAAAAACTCACCAGAAATATATAAAAAATAAACTTATGATAACATGTTATATAAATAGACTATATAATATGTTAAAAGAAATTATTTTTTTTCAAAAAAAGTAATCATAAAATTAATTATATGCTCATAGACTTTAGCAGCAAAATTATAAATAAAATAGCTATTTATTAAATTCAAAACATAATAAGTCGAGTCTAAAAAGAATGTATTGGATTAAGAGTCTGTTAAATTTTAAAAGATTTTAAAATTTTAATAATTTTCAATCTAAATTCTTTTAGAGTCTCTTAAAATTTTATCTTATTCAATTTAGATTCTTATAAAATCTATAAAAATTTGATGGTATTCAATTATGGCTTTTTAAAAGTCCATACAAATTAAACGGTTTTCAAAAACTTATTGATTTGGAAAGATTCAAATTGAACGGTATTTTTGAGAATTTGTCTCTTTTGGAGTAAATTTGGGTATATATATTAGTATTAAGATAAATTCTATTAGAGTAAGGATTATGAGAATAAAAAAGTCATTTACAAATCTATCTTCCTACCTAAAGATTTTTAAAATGATTTAAAATCTAACAGACTCTTGATGTAATACACCCTTTAATAGAATGAAAGCGAAGTGATACCTGCGAATTTTAAATTACCTGTATAGGTTATCTATTTAAAATTTTATTATTTATATTCGTTCTAAATTAGTTTAAATATCTAATTAAATAACTATATTCGAACACGTTTAAACAAGTATATTACCCACAAATATTTAACTAAGTTTTAAACTTATTTAAAATACATTTTTTACTAATAATGGATAGAGTATCTACTATTGAACTCATTTAATATACTAGTGAACAAGAGTGAGATAGCTAATGACGCTAATTATTGTAGACTTTTCACTGGCCATAAGTTTTCAATGAATAAAATAATGATTTTGGAGAAGATGACGCATTTTGCTTTTTAGTTACTTATTATTTTTTAATTTTTCATTTAGTTCTAAAATCTTTTAATTTATTCAATTAGATCCTAAAATTAATTTCAATTGAATATATAAAAATCATTATGATCCTATCAAAGTCAATCAAAATTTATAAAAAGGCCTCTTAGTATTATTATTATGGAAATTATTAATAATGTATTATTATTACAATTTATAATTTAAGTTCAACATTATTATTTTGAATAATATATGTAAATGAGGCATTTTAATATTTTAATATTTTTTGAATTTATTTTAAATAAATATATCTAGATGATTCAAATTTAATTTAAAAAAGGTATGATTAAATTTCTTTAATTACAAATTACTCTCTAATTTATTTAGCCAAAAAATAAGATAAAAAATTATTACTTTAAAACATATAGAGTTTAATTAGTTATATTGATATCTTATATAATTCAAATCACATTTTGATTAAAGAATATAAGTTTATTAATAATTTTTTTTAAGAGTAATAATTTTTTAAAATGCTTTTATTATTTTGATTGGTTAAAAAAATAAAAATAAAAATTTATTGTTGTTTATAAATTTTTAATTTGATTTATTAGATTGCTTTTTTATTTTATTGTTAACATATATTTATTTAGTACAAGAGATTATGATGAAAGTTATTAACAAAATATCTAAATTAATTATAAAAGTATAATAGAAGCGATATGATGATTTTTATAAATCAATTTGATTTTCCTTAAAAAAGAAAATGAAAGCAATTAACATATAATAAAAACTGTACAAATATTGACATAGAACAAAAAAAATATTTACAGTATATACAAAATATAATATAATTTAATCACTTAATCTAAATAAAAATTTATATTTTAATATTATATAAATAAAAAATTAAACAAATATAAAAAATAATATACAATGAACATGATCAACGTACAATCTACATCATAAAGAAGGCTAGTATATATAAAAGTATAAGTTAGAGAATATTGAGAGTATACTATTTTTGTTTCATATTACTTGTTATATTTGAAATATCACACTTTTTAACAAAATCATTCAATTTGTCTAAATTACAATAAATTATTAGATAAATTAATTATATTACTCTTCATTTAATATTAATTTTTTAACAAAATCATTAAATTGAAATAGTAATTATTGATCATATACAAAAGCTAAATTTAAAAAAAAATATTTATTATTTTTTGAAACCATAAATATGATAAATATTATTCATTAATTTTAAGAAGTATTATAGAACAGAGGTAATAATATAGGTAGATTTCATAATGACAAATTGTCTACGATTTCCATTGGGTAATAAATAAAATAAAAAATTATTATTTAAATAATTTTTAATTTTATTAGTTATAAGAAGGATAATATTTATTGTTTATTGGGAATATTTTAGCTATTATAGTTGATATTTTAGCTTCCTACATATGATAATAATAAATCTACACAGTATAGAAGTTAGAGCTAAAAATATTTATCCTTTTTTATTTTAATATTATGATTAGTAATTAAGTTCAAAATTTAGGATTTGTTGAATTTGATATTAGTCCTTTTATGATGTATACTATATAAAATAAAAAAAATCAAAATTTTCAAAAAAGAAAAAGAAAAGGCCGGTAAAACCTAGCAGGCGACACAAAAATAGCACGTTGCACGAACCCAACTGCAACGCAGCTTTCAGTTGGCCTTACGAAGCAACAAGGCCGAGCAAAGCACAGAGCAGCGGCGAGTTTACTGCACAGCAACCATAATGGGCGGTGGCAGAGGAAGAGGAAACAGGTCACGAACTCAAAGAAAACACTTCAGAGATGGGCGAGAGAACGTCTGGAAACGCCCCAAATCTGACTCACCTTCCGATCCCAACAATACCACCACCAACACCGCCACAGCCGATAATCCTACTTGGCAGCCCTTCGCTACTCAAAATGCCGCCTTCGATGAATACTACAAAGTACTTGTTTATCTTTGTATACATATTTCTCTTATTTGTATCATAGGAAGTGTTTGTTGTATCTTTGTTTAAGAAATGATTAGTGAATTTTGTTGCCATTTTTTGTTATAGGAACAAGGGATAGTGGCGCCGGAGGAATGGGAAACCTTCGTAGAAGTTCTTCGAACGCCGTTGCCTGCTGCTTTCAGAATCAATTCGAGGTATGCCGTGCTTTCCTCTGCTCTTTCGTGGATTAGAAGTCCAAAATTGATTGAAATGAAACAGAAAAAAAATGGTTATAAACTTGCAATAGTGAACTCCCTATGCAAGTCTGTGTTAGAGGAATTATGCAGGAATTCTTAACTAAATTGCAGTCTCTTGAAATGGCTTTGTGAATTATATGATACCATATGTTATTTTGTAGAAACCTTTGACAACAGATGCACTTTAAATTGAGTTCCGTGCTTGATTTGCTATGGACCATGGCCTAGCTATTCCTGTATTTGCAGTTCCATCCTTGCTAGATGTCATGCTATGCCTGACATAACCTCAAAACATATTCCCCGTTAGACAAGAAAAAGAGATTATACTTGTACTATATGACCAATGCAAAAGTTACTCAAGATATTTCAAATTCAAACTAAATATTGATTTGGTAGCGGCATACAGCTTTAACCTGTTGGATTTGGTTAGATTTAGAAGTTGGTCTTGAAATTGTCAACTAACATACTCTAGCAGCAATAAGCAGCAAAGTTTTCAGATATAATGTTGAGTGTGGATAACATGATTAGTTCAGGAGATTAGTCCCTGACTCTTCAGCCTCAAACTGGAATCTTGGGTCAGAAGCAGGTCAAACTCTAGGGTAGTGAACTTATTGTTGCAAGAAATAGATTTCCTATTTGAAAATCAGTGAAAAGATACGATGGAGTAGAAAAATTCAATGTAGAGATTGTCGTACTTTTATGGTGAGAAAGGCTTGAATTTGTAGAATCCAGAGTAGAAAGTGCAGAATTGCTATAACATGATTTAAAGAAAGAGATGAGTGGGATATAAATGTTTATACGATTTGAATTTTATCTGATGAACGGACGAGGCTGCCCTACCAGTCCCCCCTTCCAACACAAGTACACTAGGGTCCTTTATCATATGTTCAATTGAATCTAGAAGCTTCTACTGTGAGTAAGAAACTACCATATGAATGATGTATTTTGAAGTCTAATTCACGGCCACAGTGATCAGCAACTTCTGAAAAATGATGAAGCTTAAACAAAATAATGGATCCTCTGAATTGAACAGCACAAGGAAAAATAGCAATTCCGTGATTTATTCGAAGTATTTTAGTTAATGATAATCTGTTTTGTTGCAACTCTTAAATTTCCCTTCTCTTCTATCTTGCAGTAGCCAGTTTTGTACAGATATTAGACTGCAGTTAGAGAATGACTTTATGAACTCTCTTCAAGCTGAGGTAAACTGGTATAATTTATTTTTCCGTAGATAGTTTTGTTGTCAATTGTTGATTGTTAGCTGTCTCTCACTCTTCTTTATCACTTTCAGGTCACTAATGGTGGAGAAGTTGATGCTATCAGACCATTGCCCTGGTATCCTGATAACCTTGCATGGCATACAAATTTTTCCCGTATGCAGCTAAGGAAGAACCAAACCCTTGAGAGGTACATCATGTAAACATAATTGTGAATTATTGTTTTGTGGCATTTGTCTGGCAAATGTTTATTTTTTCATGTTTAACTAAAGTACATATCTGATGTATAGCTGAGACTTGCTTTCCTGTGTGCTCTTTCCCATCTTTTGATTTATATGGCAACATATGGATATAAATGCACACCATATGGAGAAGTCAGATAGATTATCTTCAATTGTGGGAACATGTGATTATTTTTTCTTAGTAACAACATAAAATTCCTTTTGAGGTGAAGTGAAGGGATCAGAGAAGAGGTACATGATGTGGAATCTGTTTCTGCCCGTTTTTCTCAGTGCCTGCAATGTGCTAACATGCCTTCGATGCAAAACAGTGGACTACTTATTGCCAACAGCACTATACAAATTTTCTGGTTTCTGGTTTCTAGTTCTTTCAAATAAATATATAGAGCTATACATAAGGTTTTCTAAATTTCCAATGCATTTGTTGCTGAAGAAAGATTAGAACCTGTCAGATGGTATTAATCCTTATGAGATCATATCTGGTGCCAGATAGTAATTAGATCATATCTGGTGTCAGATGGTATTAATGAAGTATTATATATGCTTAAGCTTTGAATCAATTTTTGAAATTGAGGGTTGTGCATAACTGGAAACTCTTTCATCTCTTACATAATATGGTTCAGATGCATAATTCCAAGGATAGGCTTTGGGGCAAGATTAGATATAATTGGCTCACGTGGGTTTGATGTCTTGGACAAAGGATAATACAGGATACATCCTCTGTTACTGACATTTAGAATCACTTATTCACTGTAAGGATAACGTGCCAATTCAGAAGGCAGCTTATTAGAAGTTTGACTTGGTTGAATTGAGTATACTTTTGTATTCTGTAAGTTCCTTGTGTTTGACAAAACATGAGATGTGGCTTATTTTTGGTTCCTACCAACAGGACTATGTAGCTACTTGTACTCTTAATACGATTCAGAAACAGAATTTTAAGGACAGGCTTCGGTAGTAATATTGGATGTAATTGGATGCTGGACGGTTTTGATGTCTTGAATGATGCGTCACACATCCAATGTTACTGACGTTTAGAATCAGATTGTCGTAACATGAAGAGTAACATGCCCAATCAGAAGTACCATATTTACAAGTTTGCAGATTTTTACATTACATTGAGTACATAGTTTTTGTTGATAATATCACATGAGATGCATCATATATTCAGTTCCTTTCTTTTCTTCTCTATATTTGTCATTACTATGAAACTCTCTCTTTAATTCCTTTCTGGAGCTTTGTTCCCAATGTTTTTTAAGAGCTGTTTTATATGAAAATTGTTTTGAATTTTACATCTTTATACCATAATGACTTACAAGGACCATGAATTCATAGCTAGTAGCTACCCTCATTCATAAATATTTTGTTGGTTTCCAGATTGTACTAATACTAAAGTGTGTATATACTATGTCACTGCTGCCACCAATTGAATCAACAACTTTCATATAGCCGACCCAAACTACTTTGAATCTAAGGCTTAGTTGTTGTTGTTATAATGTAATTGTTTCTCCAGTTATCACCCAATTAATACTTCTCATTGAATGTTTAGGTTTCATGAGTTCCTAAAGCTAGAGAATGAAATTGGAAACATCACTAGACAAGAGGCTGTCAGCATGGTGGGCAATTCGTATTTTTGGGTTTATTAATGATATCATATTGCTCTTTCTTCAGAGAATGAGCATCTTGATTCTTTTTTAAGTTTTATACCTTTACCCGTTTTGTATTCATTTTTGCTAAAATGTTTGTGTCATGTAGGTGCCTCCTCTCTTCCTGGATGTGCATCCAGACCATTTTGTGCTTGATAGTAAGCAACTTATAGTGCATGATTCTTTTTCTTTTTTTCCTCCTTAGACGCATTCCTTACATGTACATGGTGCTTTTTCCAGTGTGTGCTGCACCAGGTTCAAAAACATTCCAGCTGCTGGAGATTATATACCAATCAATAAAACAAGGATCACTGCCTGATGGGATGGTTTGTTTTTTTTTATTTATTTATTTAAATTTCCTGCTCCTATCTTTAAATCATATGGTTCCTTCTAAGTAACTTGTTTGCAATATTTTTTTTCACCACAAGATGAGTTTTCCATGATTCATCCATTGTGAGCATTCACAATGATTAATTCGCAATACGTCAGAGGGCTATATGGAATGCTTCTTGTGAACATCAAGTTACTTTAGAATCTGCAATTGATGTATTTAAGTATATGTTTATCCATAGTTCTGTTTTGCTTCATAAAATATTGGTATTTGAAAGCTTCCAATATTTTTTTCTGAATAACTTCTCTTAAGGGTGGCCAAGGTTCCAAAACAATCCGGAATTGCAATTCTATTCCTCAAGTTGGGGAATTGGGGCCAGGAAACCTGGTCCCAACTGGTCCTGGAATCCAGTGGTTCCACAAACTGCTGCTGATTCCGAACTGAATCTTGGCCACCCTAACTTCTCTGCAGTGGCATTCCTCACTCTGCTTTTTTTGTGAAATTAATTCATTGTATTCTTTTGTTGGCTTGTGTAGATTATAGCAAATGACCTTGATGTCCAAAGATGTAATCTTCTCATACACCAAACAAAAAGAATGTGCACCGCTAACTTAATAGTCACAAATAATGAAGCCCAACAATTCCCTGGCTGTCGCGCAAACAAGAATTCCACTAAAGCTTCTGAAATTGAATTTGAGCCCCCTGTCAATCAACTTCTTTTTGATCGTGTCCTGTGTGATGTTCCCTGCAGTGGAGATGGCACCCTTCGCAAGGCTCCTGATCTGTGGAGGAAATGGTTAGAATAACTTTCTTTTGAATATCCACATCTAGTTTACATTTCCTTCAGAATGGAAGAGTTTTGTGTTTCCTTCTATGCAGGAATTCAGGGATGGGCAATGGACTCCATAGCCTACAAGTGCAGATAGCAATGCGAGGTAGCTTGATAAGAAAATCCTCAATTATGATTTCTGAATTTCCCTATAACTATAAAGATATATCCTTTGTCTTTTCTTGGTTGGTAATTTGTTAGTACTTAGTAGTATGTCTCAGTTGCATATTTGAAAATTTTGAAACTTATTTTGCTGCTGCTCTAGGGTATTGTAGCAGCAGCCATGTTTTTGAGAAAATAGAAGTGGAGTAAGTTTGCACTAAGAGAAAAAGAGAATATAGGAAAAAGTAGGTTGTATGCTGGCTTTACTTTGTGCAAACCCTAAATTTCTATAAAACTGAATGAACAGAACACAGCTACTTGTTCTTTCGTTCATGGCTATGTCATCTTTGCTCCAGAGAATCAGACCAAGCAACTTGTAGTTGTGGCCCATAGAGCTTTTATTGAGCCTTCTAACCTCTATGCTTCTGAAATCAACAAACTTTTATATATTTGTTTATTTTGTAAGTGCATGTAAACTTGTAGCCATCAATGCTATGGAGGTGCTTATTTGGTAACTTAAACTGAGACAATTCAATGTAAAATATAAGGATGTGAAATTTTGTGCATATGATATTTTTTATGTGAGATTTGAAACAAAAGCTGATTTGTAAATCAAATAATTCTGACGAATGCTCTGTGCTTCCAGTTCCAGTATTTTGCTTTTATTTAATGGGTGTGCCAGGCTTCTATTGCAACTTATACTTGAGACTATTAGAACTTCTACTTGTGCTAGATTGGTGTATAAATTGTTAATGATCTTGACTGCTTGTTTCTGGATTTAAGCCTTGCTGTTATGTTCCCCTGATTGGTCCCATCTTGGTTTGTTATTGTTGGATTCTTGAGTTTATATGATTGGATTTATTTCAAATCAAAGCCTATACTGGACTTAGAATGGAAATATTGATTGCTATAGGCTTATCATTGCTTAAAGTTGGTGGAAGAATGGTTTACTCAACCTGCTCAATGAATCCTGTAGAAGATGAGGCTGTTGTCGCTGAGGTAATTATGTCTCTGAAAAGTATTATTATATATCTATACCTGTGAGGTTTTCTGTTTGTTAATTGTTTTTAACTCTAAAATCTTTTTTTTTTCTTGGTACCCATGCCCAATTTTCTTAGATTTTAAGGAGGTGTGGAGGGTCTGTTGAACTGGTTGACGTCTCTGGTGAGCTTCCTCAACTTGTTCGCCGGCCAGGTCTAAGGAAATGGAAGGTTTGTTAATCATCCTGAGCTTTTTCTAATGAAAGGGTGAAGATTGACATCTAATTGTGTTAATGTTTATGGTTTAACGAAGTTTTCTAATGATACTGTTATTTTATTATGATGATATGGTACAATAGGATTATTTTCATTTCAAAACATGCCAAAACTAAGAATATGGTCATCTGGATATTGTCAATGGAATACTGTGCTTTCTCGTAGAGGATGATTAAATCAAAACAACATAGAGGAAGCTTGCTGTGATGCCTCTGGCATGCAGTTTAAAGGATTTTGATTTATTTCTTCTTTGTTTATCATTAGTTTAGCACTCACAGTTTATTGATGATGGTGTTACCACCACTAAATTGCAAGGATTTTCCACTTCTGGGCCTGTCCTCTAGATTTCCTCATTATGGAGGTTTATGGCTTTTGTTTATCATAGTTGAGAATGGAACTGCAATATGCGAATCTTTAAATGGGAAATTTATGATTACATTAATTATGTTTTCTTTGGATATTATATTCCCTTCAATGGAGGATAGTTTTTGTTGGAATAAATGGAGAGAAAAGCCATTTGATGTAATAAATTTGGACATAACAGATGAAAATAAGGGTCAAGATGACAGTGTTACACGTGACAAAGATGCTTGCCTTTTAAAAACTTTTGTTGGACTGTTTGTTCTGTTTGTAACACTTCTATTCAAGTTGTATTTCTTACTACCATCTGGATTTTTCACTAAAACATATTAGGGTTTGTCTCCTAGAGGACACCTAAGATCTTGAGTACCATAGGCACAATGTTTCCTGATGAGAACTTAAGCAACTTGACAAATAAGTACTTGCTTTTAGACTCATGGTGTCTCTTTTTTAACAGCATTATTATTATTATTTTGCAGGTAAAAGGATTTCAGAACTTATAGCATCTTGGAAGCTGCTAAAGTTTTTACTGCATGCATTTGCTGAATGCATTTCTGGCATAAAATATATCCATTTAAGAAATGACATACTCTAGTGTGTAAAATATGTTCTATGTTCTCAAGTTACATTATTGTAATTAGAGGTGATCATTAACATTTAAAACATTTATCACATCTGTTTGGTATGGTAGCTAACTTCTACTAGTTTGGTACTGAGGTTTAGTCAGGTCTAATATTAGCATATTTATTTGATTGATTTGGTTGCATTAGATTGTCGTAAAGGGGTATATTAGATCTCTTCATTGAAACTATTCTTGGATCGGCTAATAGCTTCCAAAAACGAAGTCAATCCAGTATATGACTCCTCTAAGCTAATGGCAGTAACTGCAAGAAATTTTGACATCAGGGGATGATTTTTAAGCATTTCTGTCCCGGGTTGCATTTTGCTTTCAGATTCGTACTTGCGTATAATTTCTTCTTTATTATTGTTTTACAGGTACGTGATAAAGGTATCTGGTTATCTTCCCACAAAGATGTCACCAAATTTCGTAGATATGGGATTCTTCCCAGCATGTTTCCTTCAGGAAAAAGCTATGTTGCGACAGCAGGTAATAAGCATGAGAATGGTGGTGATGTGAATTCTGAAGATGAGCCGATGGAGGATCCTATGACTTCAAGAAAGGACTTGGATGAGGAAGTTTCTGATCTTCCTCTAGAACGTTGCATGAGGATATTGCCTCATGATCAGAATAGTGGGGCCTTTTTCATTGCTGTCCTCCACAAACTCTCACCTTTGCCAGGTAATTTTTTTATTGAAGCAACTTAGTATTGTTAGGAATGAGTGGAGGTTCATTGATAGCGGTAGGCTTATCGAACATCACAATATTACCAGTAATTCCTTTGCCTCAGCATCCTAACCCATTCTTTTTTTCCTCATTGTTTTTGGGCAGTGATAGATGATGGGGGGTCCAACTGATATATAAAAACTTAAAATATTATGAATTCCCTAAAAATAAATAATGAGAACAAAATTAAATATCATATCAACTATCTTTTTAATATTGCAATTTCGACTTTAGAACAAAAAAAAAGTAAAGGAACTGAAGACAGCACATAACTTTAACTCACTAATTAATTAGATTATTGAAGTTAAAAGAAAATTTACCAAATTTAGTGAAACCCCACAATTGTTAAACTTGATAACGAAGCAAAGGACATGATGAACCAATACTAGTTCTTAGTGTTGTTACTTTATCAAAGAGGAGAAGCATTAAATTGAAATTTATAATTCTATTGTTTTGAAATTTGATTAATTGGAAAAGCAACTCTCAAAGTTAAATTGTGTTAAAATAAGAAACCTTTAACTTGAATCAGTTCTATTATCAATGTATCTAAAATCACTTTTTTCAAGAGGGCTTAACTTTAGTTTTAATAACTAATGTCAATTCCAAGTATGAGAAAATAAAATTTTAATTTTCAGTTTGGGGGGCCTCAGGCCTTGGCACCCTCTTGAATAATCCCTAATTTATAATTGGAAGTGATTTTCTTTTTTCAATAATACCCAAAAAGACAATATTCAACCAAAAATCTGGGCTGCATTTTTTTTCCCTGAAATTCAATTATAGCCCTATAAAATTTGGAAATTCTAGTTTGGATCCATTGCTGTTTGTGGGGATGGCCATCTTCTTCTCAATTGCTTATATTTTGGGGTGGGCAGTGGGAACCCAGTTCATTTCAAAATTAGGCAAACTGAAATACCTGGATTTTTTAGAGGAAAATATTTAAAACCAAAAGTGAAATAACCGAACTAGCTGAAATCAGTTGGTTGCCTTTTTTTTTCTTTTTTTTTTTTCTTTCAACTGGATAGTGCTCAACCTTGCTTATATTTTTGACCTGGCATTAGTAGAATGCTTTCTTGCTGCCTCATAGAGATTATGATGTGTCTGTTGTGAGAAGAACTACTATTACACCTCATTCATTTTACTCAATCTACCTCCCTTGTGCATGCATGTGCTTTTCCTTTGTTTGACATTTGATTATATGGTATCTAATTATCTTTTTCTTGCAGTCATTCAGGAGAAATCACGTCGGCGAGGAAGTTTGTTAACTAAAAATAACGAGCCACAACAAAAGTTATCAGATCAGGTTAGTGAAGATAATAATGGGCCAGATCTAAAATCAGAAGACATTGCATCAGAAAAATTTTCTGAAGCAGCTTCGGAGGCTGATTTAATTGAGAATGAGGTGGACAAGGCTGATTTAGAACCTGATTCTTGTAATACATGTGATGAGAACGGTTCAGAGGAAGCTCAAACATCAGCTAATGGAGAGACTCAATCTGGGAGGGCCATAGGGAAGAGAAAATCGCAAATTCAAGGAAAATGGAAAGGGGTTGACCCTGTTATTTTCTTCAAAGATGAAGCCATTATCAATTGCATAAAGGAATTTTATGGTATTGATGAGTCATTTCCATTTGAGGGTCACCTAATCTCAAGAAATAATGATAATAACCATGTGAAGAGAATTTACTATGTTTCAAAATCGGTCAAGGATGTACTTGAGCTGAATCTCCTTGTTGGCCAGCAGCTTAAGATATCTTCAGTTGGCCTGAAAATGTTTGTAAGTAAAAATTTAAACTGGTTTTGTCATTTTATTTTGTTTTGTATATTCCTCACAATAGTCATGCTTGTAGTCTCTTACCTACTTTCTTCCTCCTCCTTGGCTTGTTGGTGCTATCCCAAGTAGATTGACAAACTCAAAAGAATCAGTCTACAAATCCATGGGCATGATGAAAATTGCTAACCTACCAAACCTTATTTTCCCTGAACATCCTTCATAAAGAGACCTGCTAGCCTGATATCCTTAAAGAATTGTTTGATTGATGAATTAATAACTTATTTCATCATTTTTTCTTCTAAAGGAGAGACAATCATCAAGAGAAGGTACGACTGCTCCATGCTCCTTTCGGATATCATCTGAAGGATTGCCAGTTATTCTTCCTCACATCAGCAAACAGATCTTATGGGCTTCTCTAGTAGACTTCAAGCATCTTTTGCAGTATAAAGCTATCAAATTCATGGACTTTGTTGATTCTGAGTTCGGAGAGAAGGCCTCAAAGCTAATGATGGGTTGCTGCGTGATTGTCTTGAGAGGTCTGTAGCACACTATGTCAAATAGAATAATTAAGTGTGTAAACATGTGATTTAACATTATTATTTTTTCACAGACGGCAAAAGTTCATCAGATCCTGGGCAGGTAGATGCTTCTACAATAGCCATTGGCTGCTGGAAGGGCAGGGCCAGCTTGAGTGTAATGGTCACCGCAATTGACTGTCAAGAACTGTTAGAAAGACTTTTGGCACGGATGGAGACTGGAAAAGGCTCCTTGATGCTAGAAAACATTGTCAATGGTAATGAAGTGCAGGCTGCTAATGGTAATGAAAAAGTCGAGGGATCTGAACCTACTAAAAAAGCAATAGATGTCTGATATTGTTATAAAATTTGAGTTTGTATACTAATTTACTTGCATTAAGCGATAGGCATTGGCACTGGCATTGGTGTTGCAATTGATACATCACAACATTCCTTTCCTTTGGCACTCCCTTGGGTTAAAATTTTACAATGTTCTTGGTTGTTTCCTATATATGGAAATGACCATAAGTTTTTGCTCTTGTAGGCAAATTTCAAAATTTTACAGGGTTGAAATTTTTGCTGCTGAATTTCATTTGAGTGGAAATGACAAGTCTTGAATTACTGAATGGCAGTTCCCTTATAGCGTTGGACTCGGTCGACAATCATTTTATTTTGCTTTTAATATCAATGTAACTTATGAAGAAAATCTCGTTGCAAAAATGAAATCTTGGGCTGTCACTGTCCATATTCATCTGACGTGCTAATAGTGCGCTCACAAGGGAAACAAAAATCGTTATATTGAAGAAGCCTGAAAAGCAAAGGGCAAAAACCAACCCCTCTACACACACAGACGCACGCACGCACACATAATACTATATCCTTCGCCTTAAGCCTGAGAGAGAGAGAGAGAGAGTTGCTATACATGGGGAACTCGCATTGCAGCCATTTAAAGGGTCAAACAGTCGTCAAATTAGATTGAGAAATTCATACTTGAGAATATCCGAAGTGGAATCATAACCTGCAACTCATTCCTTAAAACATGCAAAATAAACTAAATCAATAAAAAATTTATAGAGAAACACATCACACCTTTCAAAATTGCTATTAGGAGCATAGAACAGAAAACAAATATTTTGAAATCCATGTCTGAACAAATTACAATGAGCTACAACACTTGCTTTTTGCGGGAATTTCTTGTCCGGGCCCTGGAATGACAATTTTCTTGCCTGACAACAATGCAGGGTTTCCGTTTGTTTGGTTTTCACCAGCAGTCAATGTCTTCTTGTTTACAATGTTAAAGATCTCCGTCAACACAGTCAAGAAGGCATTCTCAACATTAGTAGATTCCAACGCAGAAGTCTCTAAGAAGAATAGTCCTTCTTTCTGAGCAAATTCCTTAGCATCCTCAGTAGGAACCACTCGCTGGCTCTCAAGATCACATTTGTTACCAATCAAAATGATAACTATATTCTTGTCAGCATGGCTTCGCAGCTCTTCCAGCCAACGAGGTATGTGATCAAAGGTCTGGCGTTTTGTTATATCATATACCAACATTGCTCCAACAGCACCCCTATAGTATGCACTTGTGACCGCTCTATAGCTGCTCCAGCAATAACACATAACAAATCATCAATGCCATTAACATGTTACAAGAATGCAATTTGACAAAAAGAATGCTCCATCCATTCTTCCAAAAACAATAAAGAAAAAAAAAATCTTTGTTCTCATTACGTTAAACATCTCATTTCTTGATAATTTGGAGTTAGCATATTATTTAATTTTATGTGGGTCCCAATGGATGATTAGAAAAAAGAATCGGTCATCAATATTGAGGATATCAGCCCTACCGATGGTGATGGTGATGCTGATGCAGGAAAAAGATACTATAATTTCATAAGAATCAAAACATGGAATGGCTCAAAAGATATTTGTTTAACAATAGAGCTCCGAGATATTAAAAGCAAATACAGTTAAAATATAGTAATTAAGTGCCATTGCGCATTGCGCCAATCCAAATCCAAACAGAAGAATGCTGAAATTCTTTGGAACTCCTAAATTCTCATGGCTTTAATAACAGAGCATCATCAAGGCAATAAAGTATGTGAAATGTCACAGACAAGACTTCAACCACAAAATTGGTGGGTCACAGTTAAAATAGGTAACCCACTCAAGGATGGATCCACCCCAATACAAAAGGTAACCTTTCCTTTCCATGAATATTCCACACCCATTTTATATATAAGAGTAATCTTGTTTCGGGTTCATAACTCTCTCCCCATTATTTTTTTTTTGCAAATCGAATACCTAACCTTGGATAGGTCATCTGCTACACTCAAACAGGTCTTCCTAGAACCGCTCCTGACGTGTAATACCAAAAATAACATTAAGCAAGTCAAAACTATTTCTTCTTTCAAATTGAACCAAGTCCAATCAGAACTCGCAAATTGCAACCCTCCCACTCAAACCAAAAAAAAGAAAGAGGAAGAGAAGGCAAAAGCAGAAAATTTTCATTAGAGCATGTTATCTCAGATTGAAACTTTGTCAAAGGTGAAGGAATGGCAATGGTAATCGGGCAAGGACTGAGATCAAATTACTTAATTAGTGTCGTTGACATATGGTCGTCAATTAGATCTACTTATCAAATCGGCTAAAATTAACAAAAAAATAAAAAATCTTTTGGCCTAAACATTAATTGCATTTGCAATAGTAAATTCAATAATCGCACAACCACAACTAAATTTCAAAATTGGAAATTCTTTTTTTAATAAACCTAATATCTTGATACGCATAAAATAAAAAAAATCAAATACAAAACAAAGCCACACACAACCAATGAATTATTAAACAAATAAAACTTACAATACAAACAAACACTAGGAGTAAATATTAGTTTTAAAGGAAAATAAAAGAAAGAGTAATACCGTTCTTGTCCAGCGGTATCCCAGATCTGGGCCTTGACGCTCTTGTGTTGAATAACCAAAGTTCGAGTCTGAAACTCGACGCCTATTGTAGCCTTCGAGTCCAAACTGAACTCGTTCCTCGCAAATCGAGCTAGTATTTGCGATTTCCCGACTGCTGAGTCTCCTATCAACACAACCTTGAACACATAATCAATCTTCTGGCTCGGATCACCAGATCCTCCTCCACTGGCCATTAAAGCGCAGCTCTCTCTCTGTCTCTCCGTCTCTGAAACTTCTTCTGTATTTATCGGTTGGACGAAAGAGAGAGACCAGTGCTTCAGTAGATCTAGCTAATCTTTAATAGTCTTCTCTTGTGATTGTGTAAAAAGGAAGCTAAAGCTAAAATTTTATCAGCAAAGCGCAATCATGGAACTAGAGTAATAATCCAGTGCGATGCCGTTTTAAATTATTATCGGTAAACCAGCTGTCCTCCGCTTGCCACGTCAGTGGAATTAATCCTATTTTGGTGATGTGGCGTCAGTAAATATTCCTTGATTATGGAAAGTATAGTTAATTAGAGTTGATAGCGATATTAACGGGACAAAGAAGTGCGCGGATGTCCCGGATGAGCTGTCTGTCTGCTGGTGGACTTTGGTTCTTCTTGTCAGTGTTTTCTTTTGCAAACTTCCATCAATCAAAATTTCAATTTCATTACAGCAAGGAATGGTAATAGAGACGATATATTAGCACTCTCTCTCGTTCTATCTCATCCAATCCGATCCGATTATATGGTACAAATATAGACGCGGATTGATAAAATTTATAAATCCTATATTTACCGATAAACAGTTTTTCAATCCTATGAATTTGTCCGATTTTTTATTCGATTAAAAAAAATAGGTCGCAATTTATGAGTCATAAATTTCATTATGATCTAAATTTCACAACTTTAGAAAAAAAAGAATATTATTTATTTTATATTTTGAATGAAAAAAATATGAATTTAAATTTTATGAATTGAATTTCATGAAATTAGATTAATTTAATTAAAATTCTATTAAAATTGTTGAAATTTATAAATAAATTTTACATATTAACCCACTAACATTTATATTGTCTAAACTGCCCTTTCACCTCAAATATTATTGACTAAATTGTTCTCATTTATTTCTTTTAATATATTTTTTAAAGAGTATAAAATTGATTTTGTATATGACTAATCCAAATGAATTTTTAATTTTGAATATATTTTAATCTATTAATAAAAATAAAATTTAAACATTTGCAATGACTAAAATTTAATTAATTAATTATGGTGAAATATAATTTATTTATATTAATATTTTTATTAAATTATTATATCAAGGTTATTTTAGAAAATAAAGACAAATGAATTTTCATCTAAGAATTGTTCCAAACATAATTTTATTGTCAAATTCAATTGAATTTCTTATTTTAAATTGTAGCATATCAAACATGATAAATTCATTTATAAATAAATTTTAATTAAAATTAGGATGATAATTACTAATTAAATTGCAGAATATTTATTTATTAGCATTTATTAATTCAATTGCAAAATATTTTATAAAACAAAATATGATAATTACTAATTAAAATTGGGATGAGTATGAAACATAGAAGGTAGATTTTATACAAATTTAGGATAAAATGCAAATAGTAAGAATATTAGTGTATTCGAATTAAAACATTTCACTTTCTATGATTACGTTTATAATTGTAATTCTTCGTATTACTACACAGAGAACATACGCACGCCAAAAAGGAAACATATGATGACGATCAATTTGATTTCATTATCGGCAAATGATGCTTGCTGCTATTGGAGGTCAAGGTTTGGTGCCATTGGCGATCAATTATTAGCATTTTGAATTAGGTGAAAAACACTATTTCTATGATTTTAGATTCTTCGCTTTTACTTCCTTTAGTTTTTTTATGGAAAAACTTCTAATTTAGCGTTTAGTGTTTTAATTAAGGTAAAAAAACTCTATTATTTATATTGTTCGGTAATCTATGATTTATATTCATATTTACAGTTTTAATATTCAATGGAATTTTAATTAAATATTTGATATATATTAAAACAATTAATTTTATTGAATATAAAAAAAATGAACATTTCAGATAAAAAGGAGTAATTAATTAAATTAAAGAATATTTTATTTTCATTATTTTTCAATGAAAATATTAAAGAAAAAGCTTTATAGGGTTTTACTTTTAATTTGTTAATAATATTGTAATCTACACAAACATAGAAAAATAAAAGAAATAATTAATAAGATTGAAGTTTTAAAGAAAAAGAAAGATTCAAGATTCAAACAATTTTGGAAAAACGAAAGGAAATAAAATGAGATTTTTTATTCAATCAGATTATAATATTTGGAATATAATACAACTAATAAGCAAAATTTGCAATTATTATTTATTTTTCTGGCCTATTTTTGTTCCAAAATGAAAGATTAGATGATGATTGATTAAGTAAACTTAAAGCATCAAAACCTTATAATTGAAACCATGAAGAAGCTCATAAGATATCACTTGCTCAACTCCTAAATTCCACCCCGTGACTTCAAATGACAAATGATTCTAATTGGGATATAGTCTCTTCCTTTCAAAAAATAGTTCCTCTTTTCTTTTTGGTTTGTATCAAAATATAATTTGTTTTCTTTTTTCATTATAATTATTTATTAAATTCTCTATTATACCCTTACTAAATTTTAGTACTCTCTCCATTCTATTTATATAGAAAAAATTTTCTTTTGGAGCGTTTTATTTATATAGAGAAATTTTCTAATATGGTAACTTTAAAACTAATGTCAAAGCAAAAAGTTTAATATGCTATTGTTTTGATTTATAGATTAAATATTGACTTTGGAGTATTTTAAGAAAGTGATAAATATTATTATAGTTGGCATTTAATGTTTAAAATTTGATTGCACTATGCATTAAGAAATGTGAGATTCAAGTACATTATGCGCACAAATTAAATTTCACTAAAAAATTTATGCTTAACATTTAAGTGTGGACATAGAGTGAAATTTACTCACAAACGTTAATTTAATTGTGTTTGCTGCTTCTTATAATGAGATAACTAATGTGAAGATTGGTGCTCATATTTGTAATGTTGTTTGCAAACTTTTATAACAAGATGTGGACACATTTAAATAGCTGCGCACACTTATAATTTAGTTCTAATAAATAATTTTACTTTTTAATTAGTCCATACATACAACAGAAATATATGAATATTTTTATATGACAGCACACATATATTAAAAATGTGTGCAACATAAATTAAAAATCAGTGAACATATTGAATAGTGGATGTAGCACTTCTGTTGCGCCTTTCCTAACCATTTGACCATAAACTTCAATTACATCAGATAAACAACCATTTATCATAAGGTTATTCTTGGACACGTGCTTGATTTTGCAGTTGTTATCTCCATTTCACTAATGATATTAACCATACAAGTTTGTAATGTCAAAAACACCTTGTTCAAATCAAAAGTAGAAAATTCATAATAAGTGTTAATAAGAACATCAATCAGTTGCTCAATAGTGTTTGGAGTCTCTTTGTGTTTGATTGAATTTATAGCTCTAAAGAAATCAAGGTATAAAATATTTAGGTCAATGTTATTTCGAGGTTGGTTGTTCCACAGACCTTCTATTCCAGTATTAAATCCATTGCCATTTTTTGCATCATGCCAAATTTTATAAAGTGTCTTAGTGAATATGAATAAATTGTCTGTAACTTTATTAATACTGCGAGCATTTAACTCACTCTTCTCAGTTTCAAAACACAATAACATATAACTATATTTTTCACATCTTCAGTGATGTTTTTCCTTTTATTGCCTTTTCGTATCTCTTCTAGAATGTTAATATTGGTGATGTTGCGGTTTCAAATTCCACAAAAGATGATTATTCAGTGGATGACGAGGAGATCAAGTCTAAGGTTGATTGTTGAGTATGAGTACAATTTCTAAAGTTGCAAGCAAGTTTTGAGAGACTGTATTTAAATCAAAAGAAAGGACTGTGTTCATAGCATTCGTGGATTTAATTTTTAAAGTTGTGAACTCATCTCTATTTAAATGAATTCAGTTTTGAAAATTTTGGCTTTAAATTTCAAATTTTTTTACCTATAAATTTGGAGAAGCAAAATAAAGAATTTGAGGTAAAAATTTTTTTGTCTAATTTTTTTTTCAACTTTTATATCAATTTTTTCAATCTAAATTTTGATATTAAGATTATAGTGCGCAATTATAATTAAATAGAATGGAGAGAGTATTTTATTTCAATAATCTTCATTAATTATTACTTATTATTCAAACGAAATAATTGCTCTTATATTATTTATGATGAGCATAATATAAAAATTATATAAATAAAATTTTCTTTTAATTATAATAATTGTTATCCTCTCAGTCTGTATGAAAATAGAATAGAAACCGACTATCTTTTTTAGACGTACAAATCATTTTGAAGGACACCAATTTGTCCATCATTATTTCTTTACATGGCATTAAAGATACAATAACCACTACCATTATTCATTCCTCGCTAATCATTACATGGCATTAATGATAGACTTTAGTTTCTTATTACTAGAGATGCTCAGGAGATTCCGGACTTTCAGATTGCCATATAATTAATCTTACAAGTAATTATAAATGCAATAAACAATTTAAACACGAATGTTGTAGTAGGGATGATCTCACTAAGGATTGGCGACAGCTGCTAAACTGACATGCCACAGCACATAGGGTGACCCTTTAATATCATTTGCGACCGATGCGGTTGTCGCTAATTAGTGACAGACCGTGGCTTTTGTGCGTCTGTCTTTTGATGAATTCGTGACAGGATCATTGGTGCTCGTCACATTTTTTTTTGTGGTGTATATCAATTCACAAATCAATCTATTAGTAAACTAAATTATCAAGGTAAGATATATGTATTTTAGCACATTATCAAAATCAAAGAACGAGAAAGCAAAGTAATAAACTCATTATTTGGTAAAAGTAGTTTTATTATTTGTTAGGTTTTGATTATTTAGTAAAAGTAGATGCTACTTTACAATTGAAGTGTTGATTATTTATTTTTTTTCTGTTTGCATTTTTAATTTATTGTTTTATTATATAACTATCAATTATTATCATTTATCAATAAAATGCGGGAAATTTATATTTATAACGGTGTCTATTTGTATTCTCGGTAATCAATTCATCTTAGCTTTTGCCTTAAATGTGAATGAATAGATAATGAATAAAACATGCGAAAATAGTGTAACATAAAGATTGGTCATAAAAATAAATAGTTCCTTCATTTCCTTTCTCTCTTTCCTCCTTCCTTTGAGAGAGGAAGCCAACAGAAATCAATAACAACACAGCAGAGAAAAAATAATAGAAGCTTTTATCACAATCTATTATTGAAGTTTTCAAACACGCCGCATTATTTATAGTTGCACCAAATTTAGTGATTTTCTTGGTTTACAAAAATTACCCAAGTAATGCTTTTCTTTTAATGAAAGAAATCCGGTAATAAGATCTTTTTCTTTTTTTTTATTATTAACTGTTATAACATCTGTGAGTTTGTTGCTTTCTATTAATTTTTCTTAAACTTTATTCTTTTTATAAATAATGAAATATCTTTCAAGATTATTGGCTTAATTTTCATTTTATCAATTTTGAGTTTTTATCCATTTTATTTACTGTGTTTGTATATGAATTGGACCTTTGGCATGGTTAAATTTGGGTTGTCAACATTTTTTCTATATCCTTTTATTTAGTTTTCTTCTAAAATTGGAATTTATATACCCAAACGTTAGTGGAGTAGTGCACCAGTTTTTCATCATCATTAACAGAAAGATTATAATTCGCACATCCAGCGGGCACGTGACTAGTGATATTATAAAAATCTAGTCAATATAAGAGAAAAATTATAACCAATACTTACTATTATATAAAAAAATAGTATAAACCACGAGTAAATAACAAATAACGAAAATATGCAACGTGTGTCTAAAAAAATCAGTAATTATAAATTAACGTATTGGTTAAAACTATAGACTTATATGAATAATGCTCATTCGAGAAAACAATCAAAGTTCCTCTACAGCAACATCAATAATAAAACATATTTTGTAACATCCGCACTAGTGGAGGTGCTAACTTGAAATGTTAGCTTACCTTAGGCGAATCTCACATTGGCTAAGCATAGGGTGGAAGTGAAGTACATAAAGATGAGCAAGTCTTAGATTAGTAAGAAACCTTTTAGGCGAACCTGAGTGGGTTCGGCTCAAAGCAAATAATATTTTGCTAAGCATGGTCTGTTACAAACTTGATATCAGAGTCAAGCCTTATTCTTCTGGTGCAGCCTTAGATGATAAGGGGAAATTCAATTTCTTTTGTTCGTCGGCTCATGGTTTTGGACTTCTAGCTAGACTTAATTCAATATATTCCTTCAACAAATAAAGTAAATATTCCTTTGATTTTCAACGAGTTCGTTTGGTTTTATTTGAATCTCATTCGTGAATATTGAAAAATTAGCTTTCTTTGAAGGGATAGAAAAGAGAGGCCATATAGGAAAGGGAAAGAATGGGCATGTAGATTTCATATTGTGTGGGGGTGTTTTCGTCCTTTCTTTATGACTTAACAGGAAAATCCCTCAATATTGAATGGAGGAACTATTTATATTTATAGTCGTAGACTTTAGATATTCGTCTAAAATGCAAGGATTATTTAAATAGTTTCGTCAAATTTTAAGGGTAAAATAATTATTTTTCCTCAAAATATAGGTAGTTTTTAGGTCATTATTTTATTTTAAAATATAAGTCATTTTGAATATTTTAATAAATAATAAATGATATTGTTTTAATGTTACTCTCATTTATATTAGATGCAATAAATATTTTTATGAGTAATTATTGATTTAGAAATAAATAATAATTTAATCAATTTACTTTTAATTTTGTTATAATATCTCATTCTATGACTCTTAATAGGGTTGATAGATTGCACCACGCAATAATTTTCCAATAGGATTAACATATTGCACCACGCAATAAATTTTAGAGCCCAATTTGCCAAACAAGTAGGAAAGCTATCGTTACGCATGACCAACTATTTGGTTTAAATCGAAATCGAACTGAAATCAAATCATATTTAGATGAATTGAAATTAAATTGAAATTATCAGTTTAAAGTTTTAAACCGGAATCAATTAAGGTCTATATAAATATTTCGATATGAACCTAAATCGACTAAAACTCAGCAGTTAATGGTGATTCCAATCCGGTTGAAACAAAAATTTTCTATTTTTATTTTCAAAATTTATAATCACTAAACCTATTATATATAACCTAAAAATCTTAATAATTTTTTACTACACCATACACTTTACTCAATTTTTTTTAAAATACATTTTACTTAAAAATTTAAAAATCTAAAAATTAAAATGGTAAAAAAAAAGTGAAATATTTAGTCTAAAATTATATTGTTTGATACAAATGGGAGTTTAATATTTTTTCTTTTAAATTTTTTACTCAGTTCAAAATTACATTGTTTGGAGCATTTTTCAAAATTTTCTAACAATTTATTTAATTAATAACTTTTAGACAAATAAAATGATAATTTATTTAATTATTTTGCATGTTTTTGTAAAAATTAATTAATTTTAGTTCTTTTATGAGTATAAATATTCCAAAAATTATTCAAAATAAAATTACTAATACTTTTTAAAATTCCCGTTACTTTCTTTAAAAGAAAAACATGACCTTAAAATCAAATTTTTAAATTTGTTTGAAAAAATAATTCGCATATTACCAAAAATTATGATTAGAACCGTCTGTTCATTCTAACTCAGAGTGAGCTAGAATCGAAATCAGATTGGAACCGGGAGTCAATGACCACGTTTCGAAAATTTTCACCCTACACTTCAATGCACCGTCCATGCCTACCTATTTGTCTTGTTTTGAATTTTCCAAATAGACTTAGATATCTAGCAGCCTTGGTGTCCCCCTCCCTCTTATAACAGCTTCTTTATTTTGTCTTTTAAAATTTGACAGAATTTGGTAAGCTTGCATTTTACTTTCCAATACTCGCAGGCTATAAATATTGAAAACATGACCTGAAAGCTCAATATCTCTAAAACATCTTCTGCTCTAAAAATATTACTAGCAAAATGGATTCTAAAACTATAGTTCCCATATGGACACCAAATCCAAGCCCAGCGAGAATTGAAGACGATAAGTTAGAGGCACAGAGCATAAATCCTGAGGAAGATGAAGACTGCAATCATTCACTTAACGAGGAATCAATATTTCCATTTAATTTTAAGTGTAATAGTTACAAGCCACCATCTCTAAGTGTTGAGATGGAACCGGCTGTTAGGAACTTGAAAGGAGATATTCAGCAAAAGGGTTTTTTCTTGACATGGAACGATTTGTGGGTTACGATGGAGGGTGACCGGAGAAATGGCCGACGGCCAATTTTGCAAGGGCTAACTGGATATGCTCAGCCAGAAGAGGTGTTGGCTATTATGGGACCTTCAGGTTGTGGAAAGTCAACTCTTCTCGATGCATTTGCTGGTACGTAATGCGCTTTTCTTTTCTATAAATCATCTGAATTTGAATTCTATTATTAAAGACCGTCTAATTTGATTTGAGATTTAGTCGCAATTACAGCTTTTTACCCTTCCCTACAGATGTATTTAGTGGGGATTAAACTTGAGAGCTATTCGAAAAATACCTGGCCTAGGTTGCCAAATATTTATATATTGTGCTGATTTTTTTTTTTATATTCAAACTAAGATTCTATTCATATATTTAAATTAGAAAGGAAAAAAGATTATATATTTGTTTATACCCAGTGGAAGTACTTTTTTGGCATTTGCAATAAATTAGTTTTTGTTACCTACTACTAATGTTATTTTATTATTGCGAATTTAGAAGCTAATGAGGAGAACTTCTTGCAGGGAGGTTAAGCTCAAATGTAAAACAGAGTGGGAAAATCCTAGTCAATGGTCGTCAAGAGACACTTGCCTTTGGAACATCAGTAAGGAAAATTACTCAAATAATTAAAAATTAAAAATATTATTCCAGCATATTGAAAAATAATGATTTTAGCAGGCAAATCACAATTTTTAAGATAAAGTCAAAAAAATACATCTGGTTCTTAATTTTGATTCTTAGAAAGAAGAAATATGATGTTGATTGAATGGGCCTGGAGTTAAATAATATTATATGAACTACATACTTTCATCTCTTTTTACTCTTTTTTTTTATATTACAAGATTAATGTCATTTCGGGATTTTGCAATTTTGTATATTACCCTTTTCTGTCGGTATTTTTCTATGGATTCTGCTAAATTCAAACATGTTTTACAAGTTGAGTGATCTCTAAAAGTATAAGAATAACCTTTTTCTTTTCATAAATCTCACCCTCCTCAAATATTTTAATAAACTAGTAATTAATAAAGGTAAAGCCCCCCATCATCCATTGCTATCCAAACGGATAGATAGACAGCAGTTCTGGTTCCCTGCGAATTGAACCAACCTGTTAAGACAGATAGATAGCAGTTGTAGAAATAAATCTATGAAATATGTACATAAAGATAATGGACAACAGCCGCTTTCATATCGAGTTTAATTACAACTTTCAAAAAAATTGGATTTTATTTTATTTTTAATTTTATGTATAATGTGTCTGTTCGAACGATCTCAAAGAAATACCCTTATTTCAATAATAATTCTTAATTTTATTGATTTAGTTCATAAATAAAATCGTGGACCGGTCTAAATAAATTTTAATTTTCAGTTATTGATCATGAGTATCAACTTTTAAACTGAAAGTCTGGGGTTTAAATCATAAGTCTAAACCAAATTAACCAAATAAATATACTAATATTTACCGGTGCTTCGTAACTCTGATTTGTGATGGTTCAGGCATACGTGACTCAAGACGACACTCTAACGACAACATTAACAGTAAAAGAAGCTGTATATTACTCAGCACAGCTTCAACTACCAAATTCCATGTCAAAATCTGAAAAGAGGGAAAGGGCTGAAACGACAATAAGAGAAATGGGTTTACAGGACTCAGTTAACACAAGAATTGGAGGTTGGGGCTCTAAAGGCCTTAGTGGTGGACAAAAGAGAAGAGTTAGCATTTGCATTGAAATATTGACTCGCCCAAAGCTTCTGTTTCTTGATGAGCCAACCAGTGGGCTTGATAGTGCAGCTTCTTATCATGTCATGAACCGTATTGTAAAACTTGCGAAGCAGGATGGAAGGACAGTTATTGCATCAATCCATCAACCTAGTACTGAAGTTTTTGAGCTATTCCATAATCTCTGCTTACTGTCTTCTGGTAGGACAGTCTATTTTGGTCCTGTTACAATGGCAGAACAGGTATTGTACATATAGTTTTGATTTTTTTTTAAGGATATAGATTTGATTTTTCAAGAAATTAATTAATGAATTATATAAAATTTCACTTTGTTGCAGTTTTTCTCCTCAAATGGCTTCCCTTGCCCTACTCTCTGGAACCCATCAGATCACTACCTTAGGATCATAAACAAGGACTTCGATGTGGTAAATAAATTTTCTTTTCAGATAAACAACACAAATATATGGAATATTCTCCTCTTCATTTCAGATAAACAATTGATATGTAGTCATATAGTGCAAATGTAAACCCCCTGGTTCAAGTCCTCTCCGTCATTTAGAAAAAACGTACATTTAACTAAATTTTTTTATTTATGATAAGGACATTGAACAAGGGCTTGGTGGTTCCAGAAGCACTGAGGATGTTATTAATGTCCTTATCAAGTCATATAAATCATCAGAGATTTACCAGGATGTTCAACACCAAGTGGCTTATATATCGAAAAAGGTACACACACATTTTTGAATATGTAGAGCTGTCAATTTAAATGGTTGAAAAATGCTGTTCAAAGGGAATTAATGACAAAAGTTCACTTAATTGTTCTATTTTCCTGTTATTGAAGAATGAAGAAATATTGGGGAAGAAAGGAAGCCAAGCAAGCTTCATTACACAATGCATTGTTCTTACGAAGAGGTCCTTCATTAACATGTATCGTGACTTAGGCTATTACTGGCTTCGCCTTGCAATCTATATTGCACTGTGTCTCTGTGTAGGGACAATCTTTCATGATATAGGCTTCACATATGGTTCAATTCAGGTATATATTACATATTACATAACTGCTTAATGCTTCAAATTCGAGACCATCATAGTTTTAATTATATCCACTACTGTACTGAATTTTCAGGCTAGAGGCTCAATGCTTATGTTCGTTGCTGCATTCTTGACTTTCATGGCAATTGGTGGATTCCCTTCTTTTGTCGAAGATATGAAGGTAATTCTCATTTTTCCACCTCAAATTTAAATCCTGGCTTGGCGCCAGCATTATGATTTGATTTTTTTTTTCTTTACTAAAAACCAGATATTTGAACGAGAAAGATTAAACGGGCATTATGGTGTTGGTGCTTTCGTCATTGGAAATACATTTTCTTCCCTTCCATATCTACTTATGGTCTCCTTAATCCCTGGAGCTATAGCTTATTACTTGGTTGGCCTTCAGAAGAGCATAGATCACTTTGTCTACTTCGCATTATTACTCTTCATATGCATGATGCTCGTCGAAAGCTTGATGATGATCGTTGCGAGTATAGTACCAGATTTCTTGATGGGGATTATAACAGGCGCTGGAATTCAAGGAGTGATGATGTTAAATGGAGGGTTCTTTCGGTTACCTGAGGATCTTCCTAAGCCTTTCTGGAGATATCCAATGTACTATATTGCATTTCATAAGTATGCAAATCAAGGATTTTATAAGAATGAGTTTGAAGGATTGACATTTCCTAATGATAAAGTTGGCGGGCCAGCTACTGTCAGTGGTGAAGAAATTTTGACAAGCTTTTGGCAAGTAGAAATGGGTTACTCGAAATGGATTGATCTTTCTATTTTATTTGGAATGGTGATTCTTTATCGTCTTATGTTTTTGGGTATCATAAAATTAGTTGAGAAGCTTAAGCCTATCATCAAAGCTTTTGTCAGTGCTCGTTCTTGCAAGTGGAGATAGGTATCTAAGAATACTTATAGGGTTTCTTTTTTTTATTTTTTTTTGCTTGTATTTTCAAACTCTTTCTAGAACGAGACTAATTTCTTTTGGAAGTTAGTTTCATGGGACCTTAGGAGTGTATATAATTTATGAATATGCAAGAAGAGAAGATGAATGATAACAATTAAATTAAGTTGATTGTGTAATAATTAATATAATAAATTAAATTGAGTCAATCATAATTTAATTTACATATTAAATTGGATCATGAGTGTAATATGTAAACTCGTGTAGATTAAATCCAATACATAAATAATACTTCATCCAATCCATTTAAAGTTTTTCTTGTTTGACCGTAAATGTCATTTTTTAGAATTTAAGAAGGAATTTATTATATTTTTTAATTTTTAACCTTATTTATTGAATTCTACTATAAACAATGGAAATATTAGGATTTGAGAAAATTACTCTCTCCGTTAACAAATAAATGTCACATTTGTATTTTTTTTCGTCCCTTAAGAAAATAATTTAATCTGTCTAACCTATAATAAATTTAAGTAAATTGACTATATTATTTTGATTTACGATAAAGCGAGAGAGATTTTTGAAAATTACAATAATTAATGTATTATCATTGCAAATGGTAAAAATGACAAAAGAAAATTATTATTTCTAAAATTCACCAATGCGACACTTATTTGTGGACATGATTTTTTCATAGATATGACGCTTATTTTTGGACCGAGGGAATGAAGGTAATTTGAAATGAGAATTTTATAGAATTTAAGTAAACTAATCATTTTATTGACTACATGAAGAAGCTCTAAGTTAATATTTAAATGGAATGGTCGAAGTAATAAGTATAGATTCAAATTAGTTCAATAAGTAGAATTTATTTGTTCCAAACGGACTCTAAGTGAATTTATTTCCCTCTATTTGGAAAATGAGAAAAAAATTCTTGAATGGAGTAATATTACACTTATTCATCACTAGAGGCCATATGTTTTATATTTATTCAATTTTGAGAGAAAATTATAAAGCAAAAAAAATGAGAATTTCACTAATTTTTATAGTATAATGGTCGATTTTCAATGTTTTTTAATTCCGTCCTTTTAAAATAAAGGAAAATATTTTTTTCTTTATAATATCGAAATATGTGAAAAGAAAATTTGGGAATTTTTTTTATTTTCTTTCATTGTTTTTCTTTTTCTCCTTTTCAAACTAAGCTTAAAACTTTAAAGTTGAGGGTAATTTTTTAGTCATAAGATTTTGGGATTGATTTATCTAAATTCAATATATGAATTCAATTCAAGGACTTATTCATAAATCAAGTTAATAAAAAATATTTTTTTATTGAAATAAGGATATTTTTTATTATTTAGAGAAAAAAAGGATAAAAATGAAAAATTTATTAAAAAAAATCTCTATTCACGTTTAGGCAAGTTTAATCCGAAGATTTTAGCCTAACCGTTGGGAAGTCTCGAGTGTTATGGAATATGGACTTCATAGCAAGGGACCTAGCAAAATAAGACATTTTTTGTTTCTAACGTGTGCAACGACAACGTATAACTCATTCAATTCTCCCTTCGTATACGGCTATGGTGTCCCACACTACATAAACTGAAAATCCCGTACTGAAACTAATCTTCCACCTTCTAGAAACATCAAGAGAAAGAGAGACATGGAGGAAGAGGAGCATGAGGTGTATGGCGGAGAGATTCCCGACGTGGAAGGCGACATGGATCCTCACAACGCCGACGTAGATATGGCTGCCGCTGATGACGACGCCGTCAAGGTTTTTCTTTCTTTCTTACTCTCTCTTTCGATTCAATTGTAGAAATAGTAAGAACCCTAGTGATTGATTTAATCGATCCTAGGGGATTCCGTAACTAAAACGCATTTAACTGTATCACTTGCATATAATTCATTAATGATGCATGTCTGTTGGGTAATGGTGTAGGAATTGGATGAGATGAAGAAGAGGTTGAAGGAGATGGAGGAAGAAGCGGCGGCTCTTCGTGAGATGCAAGCTAAAGTCGAGAAGGAGATGGGTGCTGTTCAAGGTTTTGACTTCTTTTTTATCGTCACAACCCCCCCACCCCCCCCCCCCCCCCAATTTATAGAGGAATTTCGATTTTGATTACTCGGAATTTTTTATAGGAAAACGTAGTCTTATTGAATGGTTATTTTGGTTGTTCCTGCTGCTTTTGACTGTTGAGTATTGAAGTTTATTGAATTTCTATTTAAAGTCAAGTATGTAATTCTTTCTTCAAATTTCTTCGTGTCGTCTAGCTGATCTCTTATTTCAGATTTTGCTTGTTTGGAAGTGTAAAACTTATATTAGTTGCTTTGCTGCGTTGTCTGTACACAGATCCAGCTAGTGCCGCTGCTAACCAAGCCAACAGAGAGGAAGCTGATTCTCGTTCGGTGTTTGTTGGCAATGTGAGAAATTTTTCCTCTGTTTGGTTACCCGCCTTTTCTACCAATGTTATTTCCAAGAAGCTTGTTTTTATGTCTAGCTGTGCTCTTATAGTTGCATGGTACTCTGTAATTTTTTTTAGCTCCCGATCAAATTTCTTTTCTCTGTAATGCTTGTAACTTTTTGTTTGTCCCCGGCTAATTTAGGAAAGTAGTTCTGCCATTTTTGCATCGGTCATTAAGGATTTTCTTTTGAATATGATATCTTAGCTGGTTTTATGAGTGTTAGTTTGCCCCCTACGTTTGTTTCTTTACCTAACCTTAAACACGGTCATTGGTTCATTGTGCATGAATTACTATCCCTCTTCCATCCATCACTATAAGTTATGTGGGTAGAATACTCGTGTATGTGGGAGGCACAGCTTCCAGGTTGTATAGATTTATAGGAAAAACACGCTCACACAAGCACACACACATTCCCATGGAAAAAAAAAAACAGATGAGTAGGTGGTTATTGATATCTGGTACTCAAGTGTAGGGGTTTGTAATGGACTCCTTGATCATCATCCATGTTGAATATCATTTGACTGGAGTATATGATTTCGTGTTGGTTTTTTCCAGTCTGGTTATGTGTTGTTTATGCAAGCTTTTGAAAGCTATGGAAAAGAAGGCAAATTGCAAAGCAGCTCATATATATTCTAACCTCTTGAAATTTTTCCTAGTGATTATATAAAACATTCCTATAGAACGACTCACTGTCATTGAGCAATTAAATTATGGAGATGAATTAAATGGTCCTTTGCAAAGTGGCTCATAAGTTCTTAAACTTTTCATTTGTTGAATAATGGGCATTTCTCCAATCTTGTCTTATATATTTCTATTCATATTAACTAAGTGGGATGGAGCCCCACGGAAAACCATACAGTTGCTTGGTACTCCTAGCTTCTTACCAATTGCTATTAATCTCTACTTAATAATTTAATATTTCAGACCTAAAACAATTTTATTGGCCTCTTTTAAATCTGAATATGTTTTTGTCCTTTTCAAGTCAAGGGTATCCACAACCGTTAACCAACTCTGAATTGATGAATTGGTAATGGAGGATTACATATGATGAATATAGATATATGGGCAAGGCTATGAACTGTAGCTGTTGTGAGATTTATTAGTGCTGTGTGCAATAATAGAACAATGTACCAAATTCTCTCCACGCACAACAAATAGGGAAGGGGAAAAAAAGGGAAAAGTCATCCCTACTTCAAACTTCTAGCTCCCTTCTGGTGAGCAGTCTATTACAAGTTTTGTATCGTATGTAGGCCTTGGTTTTGAGTTTAAGGCTTTGCTCATGGGCATTGTTTTAGCATTTGAAAACATTATTTACACTAATTTCCTTGCTTCTTCTATTGATTTGGATTCTTATCATTCAGAATCATGGTTTGACTTTATGTCTTACTATGATCGCAGGGTTCTCCTTATTCTTCAGGTTCTCTGTTTGTTAGCGCTGGAATAGTAGTACTGTCTTTTGGGGGTGGGCCAAAGTCATTTTTTGCTTTACATAAGCTTGTATTAAGAGAGAGATTAAAAATTCCTGCATGCTAATAGCGAAAAGAAATGAAAATGAAAACATATTAGTTGAAAAAGGAGGGGATAATATGATGAATCTACTGGACAAAAAAAGAAAAAAGAGGAAAAGAAAAGGAATGAAAGAACATTTGGAGAGGGAAAAAAAGAAAAAAAAAACTATTCAAAAGAAATGAAAAAAAAAAGAAAAGGAAAAATGAAAGATAAGAGAGAGGAAAAGCAAAGTGTAATACAAAAAATAACGCAAAGCTGTGTTGTTTTATGAAAGCCAACAAGAGGCTTATTGGAGGTTGCTGGAATGCCCGAGATGGTATGTAAATTGAGATGCTTCAACCATGGTATGTGAGAACGGAAGTTATTCCTATTGAAGAGCAGAGGCAAGTCAGGACAGGCAATCTAAGTTACAAACTGCAGAGCCTCATCACTGCTGGTGGTGGTTGGTGCTTCTGAAATGTGTGGTCATTGGGCAAATGTGGTGAAGGGTGTAAGATTGTTGCTTCTTTGTGGTGTCATAATCTCTTGTCTGCTACTTATGTTTATCCAAAATATCGGCAATATTTGACAAATATGCATTTACTCTTTACAAGTGAATTTACATTGAGTTCTTAAAATGCAAACCAGCTTGTTTTTACTTGGTTGATTTTATTGTTCCCTCTGGGCACTTCTCCATTATGTTTTTCTTTTCACTAAAGTCTTAATAATCTCATAAGTTGTTGCAACCTGAATTATTGTGTTATTTGAACTGAAGAAAAACAGCAATTTGAAAATTGTAAATATTTTAAGCTATGACAACTTTGTGAATACAAAATGTCATGCTCCCTTTGTTGTCTGTTTTGTTCTCTAAAAGCATTTTCTACGTATCAGTTAATTAGCTTTTATGATTATGAAATGGAAGCGCTAAAATTATTGATGAACTTTTCAGTTGAATTGGCTGGAATTTTCTTCAATGATAAGAGCTACTATAAATGATTTCATGTGCTATCCGTGTATCAATGACATTTTAGATGTCTTCACTTTCTTATTACAGTTGGTGTTTTATTACAAAAGCTCTTTTCTACAGGAAGCTCTCTGTTAGTCTTACTAAATTTAGAGTTTTAGAACTTTTTTGTGTTGCAATTTTTTCTACAAAAGTATATTTATGTGTGTACAAGTTGTTTGTACTCGGTCTTTATTTATCATGAAAAGACGTGGATTCATCAAGCAATTGTTGGAATTGTTTGCTAATATTTGCTGTAAGCTTTGAACGAGGCACTATCTAGCCAGTTTCCAGTCCTTAAAGGTGGAGTAGAAATCGACGGAGGATCACTACTTGTCTAAAAGAATGCATCCCATAGATAAAACATATGGATAGGGGCTTATCATAAATGGTTAATTAAGGCTTTGTTTGATGTGTTGTGCTTATCACTAGTTTTTGCAGTAAACTACAGAATTTCAGTGGCTGTACTTGTATTGTTATGTTGAAGGAGAAGCATTAAAGCAGCAGTGTAACTGTCTGGTTTTCAGTGGAGGGTGAAACACAGTGATGCTTTTTTTCTCTCTTAAGAAAAGAGTAAGAAGAGGTTGGGCGAGGAAGAGAGAATTGCTTATATTGGTCAGAGGAAAAATGCTCAAAGTAAAGATGAGCTGCTGGAAAAAAGGAATGGTGGTGGTATGATTTGGTGTATGAAGATAGATATCTTGCTACTTTGTAAATTTGTGTTTGAATTTATGGATGTGGGGATAAGAACGAGTAATGTTTTAGTAATTAAAAGTTTGATGTATGGACTCTGACAAGATGGTTTGGTAGATTTGTTTACTGTTATGCTCGCTTGAGTGACTATTTGTAAATTGTTAGACGGTGTTTAATTTTCAAATCATCACTTAAAATGATTTGAAAATTTTTATGAGGCTAGTATGCAGTTCGAAATCTGAATTATGAACTAATAAAGATCTCAAATAAAAGTTATTAGTGCAAAAAATATTGAACGTGCTGGATCACAGTGAAATATTTAGAATGAAAAAAATATAGGATGCTCTATTGCTTGTTTTAACAGAGTAATAATAGACAAACTAGTTCTTCACTCAATGCCATTTTAATTTTTTGATTTTACTAAATCTATATTCTTTGTTTGCATTACCATGACTCTTTCTTGTGAATTGTACCATGCATGTAGCATTGGAAAATTATACCTGAAAAATGATAGCACATGGAATATCTGTAAAAACATGTTTCATTGGGCTGTCCATTACCTAAATCTGATTTGTAATTAGAGTATACTTGCATGGAACTTTTTTATATTTGTATTCATATAAGTCTTGCTGATGCAACTTGGTATGCAAACCTTGCATTGAATTTCATCCTGTAGGTTGATTATGCATGCACACCTGAAGAAGTGCAGCAGCACTTTCAGTCCTGTGGTACAGTAAATAGGGTTACTATTCTGACAGACAAGTTTGGTCAGCCAAAGGGTTTTGCTTATGTGGAATTTCTCGAAGTAGAAGCTGTACAGGAGGCCTTGCTCCTGAATGAATCTGAGCTACATGGACGTCAATTGAAAGTAAGTGTTTATTCCTTTATTGAATAAATTGAAAAGCTTATCAGTTGGGGTTTAATTGAAATATATTTTGCTTTTTAATTTATAATTATTGTTTGTTTCATACATGATATGCCTTCAGGTTTTGCCCAAAAGGACCAATGTTCCTGGGATGAAACAGTATCGTCCTAGGCGGTTCAATCCTTACATGGGTTATCGGTTTAGGAGACCATATGCTCCCCCTTATTTCTACTCCCCTTATGGATATGGGTATGTTTTTCCCCCACACTTTTCCTTTTGGTGTGACTGTATTCATTGCATCATTTTTTTAATGTTCTGCTGCCTCTAATGTTTGCAGGAAGGTTCCTAGGTTCAGAAGGCCAATGCGATACATGCCTTACTACTAGATGATTGTTAACATCGGCGAAGTATATCAGGTGATTGTTCCATTTGGGATCTTGATTGCATTTAGTTAGAGAAGATTTTGAATGAGGAAATTTGCATTTGGTATTTTAGATTTGGTTGAAGCATTCTTCTTCTCTCTTGGATTGTACTCTTTATCTTATACAAACTTTGGCCCCTCTATTTTTATCCTAGCATTTCAAATTAAATAAGAGAATTTATACACCTGTATTAACAGAAGTTAAAATTGGCAGCTTGTGCTTGTGTTGTGTAGGTAACTGTTGAATTTATATAGTGATACATATCGTGGTAACGCTCGTTGCATGTTGGGCTAATGAATGCTTTATATGAATTTTTTCTTTTTTTTGATTCATACATTGCAAGTTTTTAGGATAATTCTCAATTTTTTCTTTAAAACCATTGCACTGTTTTTGGGTGCTTTTGTGAATGACAAGAAATAGTCATATTTAATTCGTGAACTAGCAAAAGAAAATTGCAATTATTTGTGGCTGGACGTTTTGAAAAAGGATCGAAAATACTTTTTAGTTTTTATGTTGGGTCTAATTAGTCTAAATGAAAAGGAAAGAAAACGAAGGTTGATTCAGAATTTAATACTTAAGTTATCATTGTATTTGTTTCGATAAATATATTGAAAAAATAAAGGTAACTGATTTGTTAAATAGGTTTTAATTAGTATATGAAGAAGGATCCAGGAGAGGAGAAAGGGGTCGGATTTACTGGTGGTGGTGTGGTCTTCATCGTGATGGGTTTCTACCGGAAAAAAACATTAAATCAATGATTAAAAGATAAGTATTTTGTTTGTTTTGGGTAGGAGAGATGATTGAGAAGGTTCAATTAAGCTCCAAGAAAAATCAGAGAGAGAAAGAGAAGAGAAAGAAAAGTGTGAAGGGGAAGGAATGGAAGACAAAAGAGGAAATATTAAGTAAATGGATTTAGGAGGAGAATGACTGTTACATTGCTGTCCTTAAAAACTCATATAATTAAAAAAAAAAGAAGAAATATTTGATAATAATATATATTTTTTGAGTTTTTCTTATTGATGGATTTTGAAAATTTAATTCGATATGAGAAGAATTATAAGACTATGATGTTATTTAATGATGAAGTTTTACTTTATACCATGAATTTTTAATTCATATGTTGACTTTTATTTTTTAATTTTTTCTTAATAGAATAGGTTTCAAACAGATTTAGAAATGTTTATCTTCGAATGAATTTGAAAACTCCTTTGAGAAGGACCCATGTTCATCCCTATTTGTTTCTTTCGATATGTAAACCAAGAAATTTGTTCCTGTAGGCACTTTATTATCTTTTCTAACTTTAGCTCATCGTTCAAGTCAAATCAACTAATTAAACATATTAAAATCACATTTAACAAGAAATCCACTATGAAAAAAAAAAAGCAGCAGTTCTAACATTATACACGTTATCATTCATTATGAAACATAGACTTGGTTTATTTCTTTAGAATGAAACAGTACTTCAATCCAAATACATAAAGTTCAATCTAATAATATTCTAAAAGTTCCTCTCCAGCACCTTTTTTTCGTAGCTTCATTCAAGAGAATGCTGCATCAACCATGTTTAGCGAAAAATCCAACAACATAAATCAGTGGACCCCAATGATGCAAGACAGGGGATCCCAAAGTTGCTTTCAGTTGTTGGAAAGAATTGATGTGCTGAAATGGCAATACTCGATGGCTACAACACAAGAACTTTTGTACTATGCATGGCAAACTCGTTCCCTACCAAACCAAATGCATTGAGGCTTCTCTGAATAGTAATGAAAAATAAGTGACCTTCGGATTTGTCTACTGGCTTAAGGAAAGCAATCGTTGGGTTCCAATCCTCCTTTTTCTAAGTCGCTCTGCAATGATAAATGCTAGCTCAAGAGATTGAGAAGCATTGAGCCTGGGATCACAATGTGTGTGATAGCGTGAACTTAAGTCATCAAAGGTTACTGTCCTAGACCCACCAATGCACTCAGTCACATTTTGGCCTGTCATTTCTAGGTGAATTCCTCCAGGGTGGCTTCCTTCTTGCTCATGGACATCAAAGAATGCTCTAACCTCAGCCTGCAAACAATTACATCATTATGAGCAGGAGTTGAAGCAGAAGAGCGTGAAGCGAACAAAAAAGGTTGTACTTTTCTTTCAAGTAAAGTCTTCTTGTGAAATTTTTGGCAAGCAAGAGAAAATAAAAAATTTTACTTCGAATTTTTTAACTTTTTGTTCTCTGAACCAATCTTGCTGATTGATATGTATCATACATCCAAGTCAGCTAAATCTTAAGAAATTATTGATATTGACTGTGACATGTCACATGCCAAAAAAACTGGTTGGTGATATATTTATTAAGAAACTTATTGTTAGGCATTAGCCATTCATATGATCTTCCCTACTCAAACGGAAGCCTATTTCATAAATAGTTCAGGACTTGCTAATTCACCAAAATCAGTCTTATATTGATATCAAAACGTAGTATCATGATCCTGTGAACTGCAAGCCAACTACTAGAAGCACATGAAAATACAATTGCTAACAATTATATAATTTTCATCATAGTTTTTTTCCACATTCATTTTTTTTTCTTAATTCCTTAGTATTAGCATAGGCTTCCATTTTTCAATTTATTATATTGTTTAAATTGTAGTCAGATGCCTTGGAGTCTAATTCATGGACTATATAACCAAATGAATCTTACCAAAATTGCGTCAAAGGGGCGTGTTTTTAGTCCACAAGGTGCCTTAATGGTGTTCCCGTGCATTGGATCACAGACCCATGTCACGATTAGTCCTGCCCTGCGTACTGCTCTGATCAAGTGAGGAAGCTTGACTCTCATGTTCTCAGCACCCATTCTGCATATGATTGTTATCCTACCAGGCTTGTTGTTAGGATTCAGAATTTCAATGAGTTTAATCAGCTCATTTGGATCCATTTTGTTGCTCACCTGCATCACAAGTCTCACTCTCAGCCTAAAAATTTTTTGCTGGCACACAGATAACTAACTCACATTTGCTTGGACATACAAAAAGGAGCGGGTATTTGGAATTTGTTTTGATACACTAGATCTTAAGAGTTAATTGTAGGGCTTGAATTCAACAAAATGTTAAGATTTGTGGCTTAAATAAAACTTGCATTAAAGTACCTTGATTCCAAGAGGGTTTGAAATTCCTCTGAGGAACTCCACATGGGCACCATCCAGCTGACGTGTACGCTCTCCACACCAAAGCATGTGAGCAGAGCAATCATAGTACAAGCCAGAAGTAGAATCTAGCCTTGTAAGAGATTGTTCGTAGGGCAAAAGCAAGCATTCATGGGATGTCCAGAATTCAGTTGTTGTCATGATAGGGTGTTCAACTGTTAGTCCTGCAGCAGCCATAAATCCCAAGGCCTCATCAACTCGGTGTGCCAATTCTTGGTACCTATCAAAAAGCCAAGCACCAGCCATGTTAAAGATGTAAATGACTTACTAACTTCAACTAAAAACTCCAAAAAATTACAATTTCCAAAAATCATTTCTTTGAAATACAATTAAAACAGATCAATATTTCTCAAATCTAGTGAGCATATATAATATATACCTGTCTCCTTGCTCACTGTGCTCTGCAAAATCAAGATTCCACTGGGTAACTCTTTGCATGGCAGCATATCCTCCAGTGGCAAAGGCTCTAAGAAGGTTAAGTGTTGCAGCAGACTGGCAGTAAGCTCTTATAAGCCTCTGAGGGTCTGGAATTCTTGATTTCTCATCAAAAGCATCTCCATTAACATTGTCCCCTTTGTAACTTGGCAATTTTACACCATCTTTCTCCTCAAATGCCTCTGATCTAGGCTTTGCAAATTGCCCTGCCATTCTTCCAACCTACAATAACCAATCCTACAATTATCATCCCATTGACATAATATAATATATTCAAACTCTTATTCGACTTTAAAAATCAATATTACAAAAGCCTACCATCCAAAACTTATTCAATTTAATTTGAAATACCATATCAAAATATATCAATCATAAAAAAAAAAAAATCATCCCACTTAAAGAAGATCATATATTCCATCACAAAAAGTAAATAATCAATTAATTAATAATCGTCCTAAATAAATACTCAAAGAAAATATCAAAGAATCTAAAAATGTATCTGACCTTAATGATAGGCATTTGGCCACCAAACATAAGCACAACACCCATCTGAAGCAGAATTCTGAATGTATCCCTTATATTGTTAGCACTAAACTCCTTGAAACTCTCTGCACAATCTCCACCTTGCAATAAAAACGCATTCCCCATAGCAGCCTCAGCAAGCCTCTCCTCTAAACTTCTAGCTTCTCCGGCAAAAACAATTGGCGGAAACGCCTCAATAGTCTTCAACACTGACCCTAATTCATTTGCATCCGGATATTCCGGTAACTGCAAAGCTTTCTTCGTTTTCCAGCTGTCAACAGTCCACTTCCCGGTGGGCGCCGGAGCCGCGGCTGAAGATTCCTTAACAGAGACAGAATTCTTTCCAGGCTCGGCCGCAAGGACGGCGGTAATTGAAGGAAGAGATCTAGACCTGTTAGTCGAATTAGCGGGAAAAAGAGAGAACAACGGTTCTTGCCGTTGGTGACGAGAAATAGAATGGGTGTTGCAATGGAGAGACCTGGACAAGGAACAGGAGAGAGTTGACAGAGCCATTGTCGTTAAAGCTTTTTGTATGTTTGCACAGAAAAGTCAGGAGGCTCTGGTAAATGGGAGAGAAAGAATGGTGGGGTTTTTATAGGGGTTTTAAGTCTCTTGGTTTGGTAGACTTCAACAGTCAAAGGAAGGAAGGTTGTTAGGAAAAGACGGGTAAGGGCTTATCCGTAAATAAATGGGATTAGGTACGAAGGAGAAAACCAAACCAGTCACGGTGGGGAAGGGGGAGGGTATTTTAGTCGATAAAAGGGTTTGAAATGAGATAGGGGTACCTTGGTAAATCAACGGGATCAAGGTTTTCCGTTATTGAAACCAACCTACCGATGGCTCCACTTGTAATTCATTACCTACCAAATTTAGCTCTATGCTGGCGTCCAAGTACAAACAAATTGTCAGTCACATACATCGTTATCATGTCTAAATTAGTAATTACATGCTGTGAGACTTGCTGGTGCTCTATGCTAGTCAGGGGAGACATGTTTATTTAATAATTTTATTTTATATGGCATGTGCAAAAGTTTTAAAATTTTGTTGTACCTTATTAGCTCTTGCATTTTATTTATTATAAAATAAAATTTTATTAATCAACCATCTTAAATAAAATTCGATCAATCCAAAAATAAAGAATGAAAATATAATAAAAATAAAAATTTACCTTTGATGATATGAGAAATTTGTAATATCAGTGAAAGTTAGAAAATTTTTCCTTTTCAAAAAGAGAAAAGAAAGTTAGAAAATTTTTATAATCATTCAATAAAAAAAATTTGATATTGATTTCTCTTTAATAATATTTAATATGCCAAAAGAAAAGATTTATTTTTAATTATTTATGAAAAAATTTTATCTATAACGGATTCATGGCCTATTCATAAACAAAACTAACGAGAAAAATATTTTTTATTAAAATAAAGGTATTTATGATATACATTAAAAAAAATAATTTAAAGAATTTTTATTATTATTGATCTGGTCCGTAATCATTAGCTTTAAACCAAATCCAGGCAAGTAATATTTAATTATTATAGCCTTTATAGATGCTTTTTCTCCTCCAATTCTAACCAGCATTTTTTCCTAACCGACAATCTCATAGATGTTAATGAACTGTGAGTAGCAAATATTCAACAATACTATGTTTCAATCTTTAAGAAAAGATTTATCTTCCTTTCAATTATTTATTATTTGAATATCGGACCTCAATACTTTAATAATGTAATAAAGTGTCTCCATTGTTTAAGTCTATTAAAAGCCTAAATAAGTAAGCTAACCCTCAATTGACTATTAGCTATAGCTACATTCATCTAATTTTTTTTTATTTTTTTAGAATAATGACAATAAAATATATTTTATTATCAAAAACAAATAAAATCTTATAACATTATTTTATAAAATCTAAATTATTCCTAAAAATCCACAATTGAAAAAATAATGTGATCGTTTGCAGTGGAGAGATTCTCTCCGCTATCTCATCTCTTTTTATTTATATAAAGGGTTAGATACTAGAGGCTAGGATCAACTGACATAACTCTCATACACTTCTAACTCAGAAAATTCTCATCAACACAAATCAAATAACATAAATTATATTTTGTTATCAATTGGTGCAGTGAACATGAAACACACCTCACAAATTTTTTAGCCCTAAAATATAATTTTTCCACTCACCATGTCTAACAGCTCATCAAGAAACCTAAGATTAGAGAAAGTGATAGGAGAGCAAGAGAGATCCAATAATCAAGTATCAAGTATCAATATCAGCCCCTCCGATGACTGATCTTTAAGTGGCAACTGCCCTAACTCGAGCTTATGAGCAATTCACCATTGTACTTGAGTGCCTGCTAGCCAAGCCTTATTAGGAGAACGACCTTCAATTTTAGAATAGCAAAGGCAAGTATGTTGATGGCGATCAGAAGAACCCAAGTCTCTTTAATGGATCTAAGAAACAAAAGAACCATAAGCCTTTCTAGGAGAAGCCTTTGATCGAATTGCCGGATGGTGAACCTGAAGCTCACCAATGCTCTTATGTGCATGATAGTAAGGAGCTCACGCATCCTGTAACAAATAATGTCAATCTTCGCAATGTTGTCAAGGAAATTTTCAGAGAATGTAAAGAGCACGAAGAGATATGAAATTTTAGACTCAGAGATGATTATCCCCCTATCTTTGGACATTTTGAGCTCGGCTTTCCCATTGAACTTCAAGACGCCGATCTTCCAAACCTATAATGGCAGTACCGATCCCCGCGGTCACTTAGCAATGTTCAAAACACTCATGTATTTGTAGACCAATTCAGAAGACTTCATGTGCAAAGTTTTTCTAGTTACGCTCAAAGGGACTGCTTAAGAGTGGTACCAGACGTTGAAAACTGGCTTCATGTAATCCTTTTCCCAACTATCTAACAATTTAGAGCTCAATTCTTCACCAACATCCCTTTGAGAAAAATTTCCTCCAACCTTATTGACTTGGATTGAGAGGAAGGAGAATCACTCAGGCAGTACATGACAAAGTTTTAAAGGCTCATAATGCAAGTGGAGAACTTAAATGATAAAGTCACCATCAACGCCATGGTAAAGAACAGTAAGTATAATAAACTTTTGAAAAGTATAAGCATTGACCCTCCTCTATCTTTTGTAGAACTAATAGCAAGAGCTCATAAGTATCCAAAACTTGAGTAAGTATAATAAACTTTTGAAAAGTATAAGCATTGACCCTCCTCTATCTTTTGTAGAACTAATAGCAAGAGCTTATAAGTATCCAAAAATTAATGATGCCTACCTCACATGACAAAAGAGCTCACCCCAAAATGATAAACATGGTGGAAGGCGATACTCATCTCTAATCGGGGGAAGGTCGCTCATTAGACACCCAAAAACAAACTAGTAAGTCAAAGCCCGTGATCACAGAGAGATTAAGTTCACTAAAGAAAGGGAGTTCACCCCCCTTAATAAATCACGCGCTAAGATACTAGCATGGATATTGGAGTAAGGTAATAAGGTACAGATAAGATTCCCTAGGAAATTGAAAGAAGATACCACCAGATGTAGAGACAAGAGCCGATATTATGAGTTCCATAGAGACATTGAACATGACATTGAAGCTTGTTGGCAACTCAAAAGAGAGTTAGAACGTCTTATGCAGAATGGAGAACTAGAGGAGCATCAGGAGAGATAAGAAAGGTCTTCCGATCTAGGGTGTAGAAATGACTATTAATGTTAATTTTTTCTCGAGGCTTTTCATAAACATTTCTTTATCTCACTTTGATCATCAAACTTAAGCAGTCATGAATGAGCTCTAAAAAGCTCCTTAACAAACAGACTTAAGCAGTCCTGAACGAGCTCCCTGAATGGGCTTAAGCAGTGCTGGCTGAGCTTTAAAACAAGCTCTTCCATATATGGACTTAAGCAGTCTTGGCCAAGCTTTAAAATAAGCTCTCTGACAAGTGTACTTAAGCAGTCCTAACCAAGCTTCAAAACAAGCTCTTTGACAAATGGACTTAAGTAATCCTAGCTGAGCTTCAAGACAAGCTCTTCCACATGTGGACTTAAGCAGTCCTGGCCACTTTAAAACAAGCTCCCTGACTTATGGACTTAAGCAATCCTGGTCAAGCTTCAAAATAAGCTTTTGACATACGGACTTAAGCTGTCTTGGACGAGCTTCAAAACAAGCTCTTTGATATATAGGCTTTTAAGTAGTTCTGGCCAAGTTTCAAGACAAGCTTCCACATATGGAGTTAAGCAGACCTGGCCCAGTTTCAAAATTAGCTCTTTGACAAATGGACTTAAGCAGTCCTATCGAGATTTAAGATAAACTCTTCCACATATGGACTTAACCAGTCTTCGTCGAGTTTCAAAACAAGCTCTTTGACATATGGACTTAAGCAGTCATGAGTTAGCTTCAATATAAGCTCCCTGACTTATGGGCTTAAGCAGTCTTAGCCGAGCTTCAAGACAAACACTTTGACATACAAACTTAAATAGTCGTGGCCGAGCTTCAAAACAAGCTCTTTCACATACGGGTTTAAGTAGTCGTGGCTGAGCTTCAAAACAAGCTCTTTCACATATGCACTTAAGCAGTCTTGGCCGAGATTCAAAATAAGCTCCTTCCTGATGGACTTAACTAGTCGTGGTCTAGCTTCAAAACAAGTTCTTTGACATACGGACTTAAGCAGTCTTAGCCCAGCTTCAAAACAAGCTCTTTGACATACAAACTTAAGCTGTCGTGGCCCAGCTTCAAAATAAGCTCTTTCACATATAGACTTAAGTAATCCTGACCGAGCTTCAAAACAAGCTCTTCGACATATGAACTTAAGCAGTCGTGGCGAGTTTCAAAACAAGCTCTTTCACATATGGACTTAAGCAGTCCTAGCCGAGCTTCAAGATGAGTTCTTCCATATATAGAGTTAAGTAGTCTTGGTTGAGCTTCAAAACAAGCTCTTTGACAGATGGACTTAAGCAGTCCTGACCGAGCTTCAAGACAAGCTCTCCCACATATGGACTTAACCAGTCCTGGCTGAGCTTCAAAACAAGCTTTCTGATAGATGGACTTAAAATAAAAACACACACAAACAGTTTGCAATAAATAGACACATTTGGACATAAATGACTAAAACTTTTGTGCGGAGACTCTTGATAATAAAGTATATTTTATTATTTAAAACAAATAAAATCTTATAGCACTATTTTATAAAATTTAAATTATCCCTATTAGCCCTAAAAATCCTCAATTGAAAAGATAATGTGATTGTTGGCAATGGAGAAATTCTCTTCACTACCTTTTCTCTTTTTATCTATATAAAAAGCTAGATACTAAAAGCTAGAAACAACTGATACAACTCTCAAACATTTCGTCTCAAAAAAATTTTTATTAACACAAATCAAAGAATATAAATTATATTTTTTTTTATCAAGATAATTTATGTTACTATCAAATATGAATTAGATTGTCGGATTTTTTTAATTTTAAAGAAATAAATTGATTGAAATATTAATTTGTATGATTTTTTATTGCACCACGTGGTATACCTATCAGCTTATATATATATGAGATTAGTCCACGCTCTGTAACTTGTGCACGATCCAATCAACCATCTTTCAATTGATGTTGAGCAAAAAATAATTAATATATCGGTTCATCTTAGATAATGTTACATTAATAAATATGATTCAATCCAACTCATACATAGCCATACTATAAATAAATTTGGATAAATGCTTAAATTCATACTTAAACTGCACTAAAAAGTTTAGTGAAACTTTAAATTTTTACACCCGATCCATTAAAATATTTAATTTATAAAACTATATTTATTAAATATTTTAATTTATAAAATTATATATATTAAACAATTTAATTTATAAAATTATATTTATAGAATATTTACTAGATGATTAAAAAAAATATAAAAAGTATTGTTTAATAATTTATATCAAAAGACATATAAAATATTACACTTACTGAACATATATCTAAATAAGTGAAATAATTGGAAAAAATATAATTATATTTAATAGGTACAATTTTATAAATTTAAATATTCATTAAATAATAATTTTACAAGTATAAGAATTTTATAAGTTAATTAAAAGTTACAGGTGTAATTATTTAAAATAGCTTGATCTAGTGGTTAAGTGCATTAGATTTTGTAAAAAAATCCTAAAAAAGAATAAAAAAAAATAAGAAGCTACTATTTCTTGTATTAAGTTAATGTCTATCAATGAGTAATTACCAAGTAGTCCTTAGATTTTGCCCAAATATATTAGTAAAAGCCTCAATTATCAAAATTACATCATTTTAGTTATCGCATTATAACTTTATTATATTATAAGGTCGAACGGGTTAGTCTTTGTGTTGAATGACTATGAAATGTCAAAAGTAATTAATGTTAAATGACTTGTAAAGACCTCTTCCTTTCATTTTTGGCTACAAATTCCCTAATTAATGGTTTTATTGAGAGTCTCATTGAGTTGGTTTCTTTCTCAATTAATGATGTTTAGGAGTGGTAAATTAAGCATAAAACCAAAAAAAATATTCAGTTAAAATATCATCTTAATTCTCATGTATGACACTATACAACGAAACGGTATCTCTGGCCAGTAATTTCTAGTTGGTCGTTGCGCATTTTAGCCTGTCAAAACTTTCTAAAACTAACTTGCTCAGACAGCTAAAATCGCGCCAGCCATTGAAGTAATCGCCATTGCTTGTCCCTCTTTCTCTTTCTGAAGGCCAAAAACCCTGATCATGTCCTCCCTCTGTCCAAACCCCTAGCAGAATCGGAATCAGAAATTAACATATAGAGAAAATCAAAACGACAATGTCGCTTACCACTCATCACCTCTTCGCAAACTCGCCTTCTCGGATCACCTTCTACTTCACTACTCCCACTTGCCTGTCTCTTCAAAAGCCTAGTATCTCTCCTCCAATCCTCTCCCTCCACCTCTCCACTTCCTTCCATTCCCAAACTTTCCGCTACAAACCCAAAAATTCTTTAAATTTCACCTTAAAATCCAATAGTTTTCCTCTCAAAGCCTATCAAAACGATGACGTTGTACCAACACAGAGCTCTGATGGCTTCAATCTCGATGCTTTTCTATCAATTGCTGAAGTTTTATGTATTATCTCGTCGGCGGTTGTTACAGTCTGTTATGCGGTAAATTCTACGTTTTTGAGCTCGAAAAGGACGGTGTTTGCAGTGATTGGGAGTAATAGGGCGTTGGCTTGGGGATTGGTGGTGATGATGGGTGGTGTGATGATTGGAGCTTTGATTAGGAGGCGGCAATGGCTGCGATTTTGTAGGGTAACGGTTAGGGAGGGCCGGGAGAGTGTGAATTTGGTGGAGAGGATTGAAAAAATGGAAGAAGATTTAAAGAGTTCTGCTACAATAATTCGAATTTTGTCCAGGCAGCTTGAGAAGTTGGGGATTCGATTTCGGGTTACAAGGAAAGCTTTGAAAGAGCCCATTGCTGAGGTATACACAGTCTTCTCTTTGAAGGGAAAGTAATATTTTTCCTTTTTTGGTTACATTTGTTGAGTAGAAATTGTATTTGTTTACTTTGTTGTTGGTTTGGATTGTTGCATTCTGTTGGAATAAAACATGCAAACAGTTCAAGTAAATATTGCAGTCCTTGCGAGGAATTGGCCTAAATATTAGCAAAAATACGAGTTTCCCATAAAGTAATTGACATTTGTTAGTATGGAGTCCAAGCAAAAACTCAGATTGATTTGGGAGAATTGAAGGCGGTTGCAGTCCAAGGAAAAACTCTTAAGATTGAGTGAACCTCTAATATATTGGCAAATCTTCTAATAGTTTATGCCTGCCAATGGCCAGGCAAATAATTAATTCGCTTGGCTCCATGCAGATTTAAATTAAAGTTGTTGGCTTTCTGCAATCTGCTCGAGTCTCTATGTCTTTGTTAATAGACTATAATCATCTTAATATCTTGTTAGTAGTATCTGTTAATTCAATGTCTTGCTGCAAGATTATTGTTGGCATGGTGAGCTTTAAATTCCTTGGAGTATTTTTACTGACTACTGTATGCATTTATCTTCTTGTATCCAGTTTATTCATCACATAAATAGTGTAACCAATTCTATAAGAAGGCTTGGTTTTAATTTAAAGCACATTATTAATCAATGGATTGACGTGGCAGTCTATTATTAAGGCTTTCTCTGCCTGTACTTTCATGCCTCTTCACTTTGCTTTCATACTAGTGATCCATAGCATTTTGTTTGATTTCTTTTCAAGAGAATCAAAGTCATGCTCGCCTATTTATTAGTCATTATTATGCCATTTTCTACCATTGTGTGGGGAACCTTTTAAATGGAAGTTACTTGGTTTTCCTGCTGTGATCCCATTTACCCTTTCTGTTTAGTGATACCTCTAAGAAGTGCTACTTCATAATTTAAGGCATAGGGAGCAGGCCACAGAGTACATTGGTCACTCAAATTAACTTTTGATTGGTTGTGCATTGCACCTTTGATCGTACAAGTTCCATATCTCTTGGACGTTGGATCACTATCATGCATTCTAAGATCTTCTGTTTAAGAAAAACATAGACGTGTATTGTGACCATATTTCATGACTGGAGTTTAAATTGATAAATCTAGCCACCTAGGGATATAACTGGGGAGCAATTGGGGAGCAATAACTGTAGTCTGAATAAGCCTTAGGAATGGTAGAGTTTTTGGTTTTAGTAAAGTTACTGTTTGGTGAATTTGCTTCTAGTTTTTCATAAGCTTACCTGACTTATTTCACAAGGTTTTCAGTTCTATTAACTTATGTTCTATCTCTATCTGAAGACTGCAGCTTTGGCAAAAAAAAATTCTGAGGCCACTCGATCACTAGCAATGCAGGAAGATATCCTAGAAAAGGAGCTTGGTGAAATTCAGAAGGTTTTGTTGGCAATGCAGGTATGTTCAAATGAATAATATGATTTGCCAATGGATTCCCCTGGCCATTTATACTCGAGGGAGTTGGTATCTGATAGTGAATGATTCATTAGTGTCGCTTTATTCAGATAGTAGACAGGAAGATGCCAATAATCTCAAGATAGTAAATTGCAACTACATGTCTCCTCAGTTTAATGTCTATTGAATTTCTGGGATAAACATTGTATTTATGAGATCTTGTCATCTATGCTGATTCCTGAGTTTAAAATATTACTATATCATGATTGTATTTCCCAAAATATCAGGACTGGTAGCATGGTTATCCTGGGATCGCTTGCCCAAAACCTGGTCAGGTGTTTTTTAAAGGTGCTTTCAAGAAACAGAGACTGTATTTGCACCAAATAAGTAAATGCAAAGACTTCATGTATACCAGCACCACCTGCATGATTTTTGTGAAATCACTTTGTACCCAAAACTTCTGTTCATGGATATCCTGAATGCCAATGCTTAAAGCATTATTCTAAGAATCATTTGTTAGAAAAATGCTTTTTTGATCTTGTGTGGAGCTAAAGTACAATCCATTGACTTTAATTTCTTACCTCGAGTGTTTTTGTAGGAACAACAAGAGAAACAACTGGAGCTGATTCTTGCAATTGGAAAGAGTGGGAAGTTATGGGAAAGCCGGCGGGATACAAGCCAAGAACAAGGCTTGAATGAAACATCTGAATTGACCAAGGGAGCAAAACAGTCAGAAACCCACGAAGTTCAAGCTTCTAGTGCAAGCAAGGGAATCAACAATGACAGACCTTAGAAATGTTAAAGCAGTAAATATTCACTGGATACTTATATCTTGTTCATGTCAGGAGATCACTTGATCCTTCACACGCAAGTTCTTGAAAAATCATCCAGAAGAAGTTCCCCGGTTCTTGATCTGAAGGATCTGCTGTGTGTGAAATGCAAAAAACAGTGGACTAATAATTGAAAGGCAATTGCTCTGTACAATTGAGAAAATCACTCTTTGTGCTCATAGCTGTATTTGCAATTTTGAGGTTGTATTTGATGTTCAATTTCCCTTTCTGTTAATAGCGATAAACAATCCTGTTTTTTTACCCAATGTTGTAACGATGCATGTGACTCGTAGATGCATTAAGAAATGTGTTCAGGCCAAACAAGAAGCAATATTAATCTCGAACTTATACAAATCACAAATGTACAAGAAATAGAACAGTATACAAAGATCAAAATAGACAAACAGCTTAATATCAGTTTCCTTGGAAAATATTCCTAACAAACACATCAAGATTTTTAGCAGACGATCCACCTGCAGTGATAGCTTGTCGACAGACGTCCCTTAATTCTCTTGCTCTCATCATCATTTCTTTGCTCGCATTGTTCTCTAAATCCATGAACTTTTTAACAAGTTCTGTAATTTCTTCTCTAGTCACTAAATTATTTTCTCCAATTTTCCTCTGTACTTTCCAACCAACTTTCCATTCTTCCACAATTTTCTTGCAGTTTGAATATTGATCCCACTCCAGAGGGAAAGCCAGCATACGTACACCTGCAAAAACTGCTTCCAATGTAGAATTCCATCCGCAATGTGTCCAAAATGCTCCTACAGAGGAATGACACAAAACCTTCAATTGATCACACCAAGGCAACACCAACCCCTTATGACTACAAATCTCCTTTAACCGTGAAGCTTCTCCACGCGCCACCCATAAGTATCGAACTCCACTATCTTGAAGCCCAGAAACAATTTCATCCGTTTGGTTTTTTGAAACAGAAAGGAAACTTCCTAATGAAATGTATAATACAGAGGCTTCAGGTTGGGAATCTAGCCATTGTTGGTAGTCAAGGGTATTATAATGAGGTTGGAGTTCCAAGTAAGGAATTGCAGGGCCTATAGAATAGACAGGAAATTGGAAAGTTGCTTTTAGAGTTTCCATCTCTTGAGGTTCAAGATCATACAAAGAAGTGAAGAGTAGATACTGTGCTTTTGGTACCTTTGAAATGCATTCCAGAATAAGCTGCATGGCTCTTAGATTGTTTCTACGGAAGATTGCTGGAAGGATCGGAACATTTGATGAAGAAATTCCTGGGATTTGATCTGCAATTTTTGCTAAATGGAAGCAAAGCACGAACATGGCATGCTTGTAGTAAGTTTTAGACATAATTTTGAAGTCCGAACATAATAATTTTTTTTTCAAAATTCAAAATAGGACTACTCGTTTCATAAGTGATTGCCATTTTATTCCTGTATTTTGTCAGTATTTTAATTTCAGAAATATATGATGTTTCCTCTAATGTTTGATTATGTCCAACTATTTTATCATTTTGTTTATTTTTTAAAACTTTTATGCTTAAAACCTTAAAAGTATTTATTAGTTTATATTTATATTTTGTCAAAATTAAATTTTGTCATTTTCATTTTAAAAAGAGACTATTTTATCCTTAAAAGTACATTTACAAAATATTTAATTTCAGCAAAATATAAAAATAAAATAGTAATTTTTCTACATTGTTAATGGAAAAGTATGAAAAAAAAATAGATGGAAAGATAATATAATTGGAGGAAATAAAAAATTAAAAATAAAATCACCTATTTTTTAAAAAATAGAGGAAGAAAGTGGTTAGCAATTCCATTAACACAGGGATAAAATAGTAATTTTATGTTACCTTATCTTATATCGTATTAGCATAGCAAATATGGACATGAAAGTTGAAATTATCTTACCTAATTCGTCAATCGGCAAATTCTGATTTTTAGCGAAAAGATGAAAATGATACAAAATCGAGAAATACGTCGCTGATGATGTCCAAACTGCAGCTACCGGAATATTCCTCCGATTAGCCAAGTCGATCACCCACCGTAGTTCAACGTCAGCAATTATAAGAGTCACAGATGGTTGAAGGCGATCAAGAAGCTGCTCGAAAGGAGCTTCCATTTTTGTCATAACAGCTTCATAAAATCCAAGAAAATCCAAAGCCCTAATACGCTCAGATGGGATTACATTAGGTATTGAGGCAAAACGAATCGTTTCAGGCTTTGGGTCAGAGCTAATAAGGCTAAGCCACTCTTCAGTAACAGCAAAGGTGATGCGAATATCAGATTTTGTTGAAGCTGCTAATAGTTTGCAGAGATTCATCATAGGATTTACATGGCCTCTGCCTGGATAAGGCATAGCCACCACGTGGCAAATTGGGGTTGATTCTTTGTCATTGCAAGAAACTAAAGGCTGATTTTGTTTCTGCATAGAAGAAGGGTGAAACAAGAACTTGACAGAATTTCTAATACGAAGACCTTCAATTGAAGAAGAAAAGTTTGCCGCTTGAATAAAAATACTTGTTTCTAGTTTTTATTCTAACCATTGTTGTCTTCTATTATTCTTTTTGTCCAGCACCTGTAGTTTTGTAAACGTGGCCTTATCATATGACATTTCTTATCTTCGACAAAAACTTGAATTCTTGCATTAGGCTTATCATTTTATTAAATGATTTTAGATTACACATAATTAGTAACTTCAAGAATTACAAAGACACTCTGTTTAATTGCCTTGCAAAATATTCCTAATAAAAGCATCAAGATTTTTCACGGACGATCCGTTTTCAGTAATAGCTAGTTGACAGGCATCACTGAGTTTTCTTGCTCTCGTCCTCATTCCTTTATTCTCCTTGCTTTCCAAATCCATGAACTTTTTAACAAGTTGCGCAACTTCTTCTCTTTTCACTAAGCTTTCTTCTCCCATTTTGCTCTGCACTTTCCAACCAATTTTCCATTCTTCCAAAATTTTCTTGTTATTTGGATATTGATCAAAGAATAAAGGGAAAGTCAGCATAGGTACACCTGCAAAAAGTGCTTCCAATGTAGAATTCCAACCGCAATGTGTCCAAAATGCTCCTATTGAGGAATGACACAAAACCTTCAATTGATCACACCAAGGCAACACTAACCCTTTATCACTACAAATCTCCTTTAACCGTGAAGCTTCTCCACGCGCCACCCATAAGTATCGAACACCACTACCTTGAAGCCCAGAAACAATTTCATCCATTTGGTTCTTTGAGAAAGAAAGGAAACTTCCTAATGAAATGTATAATACAGAGGCTTCATGTTGGGAATCTAGCCATGTTTGGTACTCGAGGGTATAATTAGGTTGGAGTTCTAAGTAAGGAATTGCAGGCCCAATAGAATAGACGGGAAATTGGAAAGTTGCTTGTAGAGTTTCCATTTCCTGTGGTTCAAGCTCATATACAGATGTGAAGAGGAGATACTGTGCTTTTGGTACCTTTGAAATGCACTCTAGAGAAAGCTGCATGAATTTCAAATCATTCCTTCGGAAGACTGTTTGAAGCTCTGTTATATTTGATGAAGAAATTCCTGGGATCTGATCTGCATTTTTCACTGAATGGAACCAAAGACGCACAACATAGTTTTTATTATTTTGTAATTGCAGATACTAACTAGCATCAAAATAATCAATAACTCACCATTTGAATTATGTAAAGTAATCCAATAATTTAGTTAAATTGTTTAATAAACACCAAATATTTGATAAAATAGTGAATTTATTTATTATACCTATCAAATCAATCGGCAAATTCTGATCTTGTGTGAACAGATGAAACTGATACAAAATGGAAAAAAAAGTGGCCGACATAGTCCAAAAAGCAGCCACCGGAATATTCCTCCGATTACCCAAGTCAATTGCCCAACCTAATTCAATATCACCAATCATAGCAGTAACAGGTGGGTCAAGCCGATCAAGTAGCAGCTCAAAAGGAGCTTCCATTGTTCTCATAACAGCTTCATAAAACGCAGTAACATCAACGGTCTTCAGACGTTCAGATGGGATTACATTAGGTACTGTGGCAAAACGAATTTTTTCAGGCTTTGGGTCAGCCCTAATATAGCCGTGCCACTCTTCAGTAACAACGAAGGTGATGAGAAGATTAGGGTTTCTTGAAACTAAGAGTTTGCAGAGATTCATCATTGGATTTAAATGGCCTCTGCTTGGATAAGGCATAGCTACTGTATGGCAAGTTGAGGTTGTGGACTCTAAGTTAAAGGGATTTGCCATCTTAATTTCTTCAAGAAACTTAATGATCTTGATCTTGTTTATGGAAGGAAGAAGATTGGTTGAATAGCTAAAATGAACTCATTGAATGATTTACAGTAACATGTGAAGTTTGATTCCGTAAAGATGTTGTCTTAAGGCTAAATGCATTATAGCATGAACCCATGGGCCTGTGAAATAAATTACTTATCGGTCTCTTAGGAAAAGCCCTATTTCCAGGGACATTGACAAAAACTTCATTGAATTAAAAATATAATAATAAAATGTTTTTTTATAATAATTCAAATTACTTATCCATCCATTTGTGTTTATATCTATCTATTTATATATCTTATGTGGCATGATATTATGAAATGTGGAATTTTATTATTTATTGACTTTTTAATATCTTTTTTTTTAGTATAATGCAATTATTTAATTTGAAGAATTAAACTATACAACTTTCATTTTTTTATTCAATAATTAATAACCATATAATAATTTTATTTCGTTTCTAAAAAAGTCGTTGGTTTCTTTTTTTTCAATAATTAATGATCCAAATATAAATTTTTACATTATTAATAAAACACTAACTAATTTTTCAATAATTAATAATCACATTATAAATTGACTTAATATTTTGTTATTTTATAATTTAATTATGATTTATTTTCAAAAAATTTTAATTCTTTTTTGAGTACTATGTATTTGAGTATTTCCATCTACTATATTTGTCATACAAAATTCTATTTTTTCTTTTAAATTCAATATATTTTTAGATAATGATAAAAAATTAATACTTTGAACAAAAGACATTTAATAATTACTAATCCATAGAGTTTCTTTATTTTTTCCATTCATTTACTTTTATGGTTGAGTAAAAATATATTATTTCAATTTGAAAAGGAGATATTATATTAATTGTTTTTAGGTTAGTTAAGAAGGTGAATTTGTTATTTTTAATTTTTTAGGGTAAAGTGCTTGTCTCATTTTTAAATTTCTAGAAAATATTGGATTAATAATTTTTGTTATAATATTCGAAGGCTAAAAGAAATTTAAAGAAAAAGAGTAAATGATGCATATTATTTCTTTTATCAATTATTTATATATTTTCAAATTTTACTTTCTTATTATTATTGTCCCTTATGAATCTTTTAATTTATCATAAAATAAATGTATCAATTAATAAAATAATGTGATTATTGTACCTTAACTATACTCATTATTTATATCCATTCAATTTTTATAATCTATAGATGAAAAAGAATAACTAATATAAAATAATTTTTAAATAAAAAATAAGTAAATCTTTCATAATAAGTCATTGATAAGCATTAATCTGTACAATGTGCACGATACGACTAGTTAATTATTATAACAGTATCAATTATTTTTTACATTAACATTAAATAATTATATATTCAAGATATTGGTTGGAGTTTCAAAATTATAACATCCAAACATTATAAATAAATAGATATCCAAACTTGAAAAACAATTATTTTATAATTTAAATTAAACCACTTATGGGAAGCGAAAGTCACGAAATCTCACAATAAAAAAGGTGCAAGGATACTCGTGGATAAAAAATTTATATATAAGTTTCAATATCAAACTCAACATTAGTGGGAAATAATTAAATTTTATTGATTGAAAATCCATATCTCTAATATCAAATATCTCTAATTAAGGTGTAATTGCATCTTAAAAATAAATTAAAGTGTAATTATTTAATTAGAAGTAGAGGAATGTATAAAGACATTTTGAAAATTCAGGATGACACTGATTTTCACAGGGGAACAAAGGATAGAAATCTGTATTTATTTGGCCACAGCAACATTATAATTAATATCAAAGAGCCCCTAAATAATTTGGAAAGCGGTATTGTCTGAGTGTCCGCGTCACAGTTGCACGGTTCAATTTCCGTTTATCCTTGTTTTTCGAAAAGAGTTTGAATTCCAGGAAACAGAGGCAGCCATGGAAGAGCTAAGGAAGCTAGAAGAGGTTCAAAGGATGTTAACGTTCATGCAGTCTCACGGGATCGTTTCCTCTTCTAATAAAGATTCTAACCGTTTCCTCGCTAATCTAATTCTCCTCTTGGTATGTATTCATTTCCCCTCTCCTTAAACACTCTCTCGATTTCATCCATTTTTATCTTTAACTAACACTGAATATCTTCTCTCTTGAATGCGCGCTTTAGATAAATCCATGCGGCGATCTCGACTTGAACGATAAGTGCAGTTTAACTCTTGAACACTTGCCCAAGGTTAGTCGAATAGGAATCCCGTCGATTCCGCTCTTTCAATTCTAAATTTGTAAGTCTAATTTCTATTTGCAGATTTCAGTTTCTTTTCTCGACGAGGCCTCGCTTTTGTTTAATCGAAAAGCTCCTGTGCAAATGGAAGGCAAGATTACATGTTCACTTCACATTCTTGTGACAAATTGTCGTTTTTTTTTTTCTGAATTTTTTGCTTATATATATTTTCTCAATTGCCAGCCAGTGGCATAGGTATTCATAAAATTTAGAACGATAATATTTATTTTAACTTTAATTTTCTGATAGGCTATCACGAAAGTTATGCTGCAAATATTTCATCACCTGTTAGTGATAGAAAGGACAATAAATTGAAGCAAAAGAATTTTGAAGGTATAGCTGCTGTTGGCTTGGATGCGATGCAACGGGCAAATTCCACCCTCGAGGATTTTGTGAGTTATTTTATCCTTGAAGTTTCTCTAAAAGGAAAAATGAATTTAATAGTCTCTTTGTGCATTTCTTTTTAAAGTTCAGTGGTATAGGGAAGCAAATGAATGTATTTAGATACTAAGTTATTATACATGCATTTGCTGTCTTCTTCGAGTAAGAATGTTATGGAACTATTTATAAATGAAAACTACAAAACAATCTTGCATATGCTATTTGGTCCTAAAGGACATATGTTTTCTGTTAATGAAAATTTTCAAAACCAATGCATTAGAATCGCATTTCAAGGTGCTAATTTATTCAGTAAGATGATTTCACTTGATTGGGGTTTGTTTGGATGGAACTTTATAGGATGATATTATGCATTTTGATTTACATAAGTTGAAAACAGGTAAGCTGCATCATTCATCAAATAATAAGAAAAGGGAAGGGAGGAAATTAGTTAAGCCTTGAAAAATCGATAGAACTCATTATCAGTTAGGGTGTGACTCTTTGTTTCAAATAATTGTTGCTCAAAATAATGACAAACTAGAATCTGATGGAGACACTCATCAATTCTTTTTATGAAAATATTAAAATATACCTTGAACTTATGTGTAAAATGCAGTGTGAGACATATTGGGGGATCATTAGATTAAATTGTCACAGGATGTAAGCCTTTCCCGACCTTAAAAATTCTTTCCCTTTGTGTTTTTTCCTTCTAGTGTTAGAATAAGGGAGGAATCAAACTTAGATCTATATGCTGTTTAGATGAGAACTTGCTTCTAAGCTAAGCCTATGAGTGCAAAATTCTTCTACTTTATTCTAGTAAGATTTATACGTGCAGCCTAATTGTTTGAAGTTTGAACACCTTTCTTGAACCATTCTTTTCTTCCGCATCATTATGCATTAGTTGCTTCTCGGTTTTCTATACATCTTTCATAGATGTAGCAAATAAATTTGTAATTGCAGAAAAACACATGTTTTTTGTGATGACTAATTTTGACAGTTCTGACTGTTGATTTAATCTTGCTTGTCAAACTAACAGTGCAGGTCTTATTTTATGTTTCATGGAATGGACATAAACTCACCACAATCAGTATTCAAATATTTACCTGTGCTCTCGTTCACAGAAGGTTACACTTATCTGGTGACTAAGTACATATCTTTGTTTTCTTTTTTTCTAAATAAAAGAAATACATATATATTTTGATTTTTTTGTCAAACTGCTGGTGTACCCTCTTTAGACAATTATAATAAAATTTATGTTAGGGCCTTGTAAGGACTTTCACATGCGTCCACAAGGAATTATTTTTATGCTCTGAGAGGATTCCACCTACGGGCTTTTATTCTTTCTTTTCTGTTGTTCAGCTAGAAAGGTAGTCCTTTCCTTCTTTCCTCTTTTCCTCTTGCTCTGTTTGTCAAGGATGCATGGAAGTAAGCCATGCATTTTCCTCTAAAGAATTGCAAGCCTGGCTAAATATTAGTGTAAGGATGTGATGCAGCATAGAAGCATGAGTTTTCTATTTTATTCTTATGGCTGTGATGGTTGCTTCTTTTCCTGCTAACAATTATTGTTTTCTTATTACAGATGGATAGTTTGAATGAAAAGATAGTGAATTTGGCAACCAACAAAGTTGTTCTGGAACAAGTACATGGGGTTGTAACACTGATAATTTTCCAGACACTGCTTATTCTGGTGACTGCTTTATTGATTTTTACTTGGCTAAATTATTCCATTCAGATGCAAGAAGGTAATGAAAACTGCATGGCTAAGTATATGGATGTTTTCAAAACTGATCCATTCAGGCCACTTGTGCATCAACTTGAATGTCATGGCCTTCTGACAGATAGGTACAGATTTCCATTTTTATTATCCTTCTAGGTTAAGGAGTGAACTTTTGAAGTCTGACATCAGGCACTTTTGTTTGGTCTTTTCATGATTGATTAAGGATTATGGAAGAATTCAAATGTGGGGAAGAGTATTGGGCTTTGGAAAGAAAGCTTTGTTCTGCACTTGCAAACCAAAAGGAGGTAGGGAAATCAACAAATTTCCTTTTGCTTAAACTAACCATGTCCAGGCATGTTGGCATTTTTTTATCCTTTTCCTCAATTGTTTTCATCAATCTTTATTACTCCTAAAGCAATAGCTAAATGACATCTTTCATGTACTTTCAAGAATCAAGAAAGACAATAGGTATGATATAATACAGAATTCAGAATAACATGAATAATGGTCTAGACTCATCCTCCATGAATAAGATGTCATTGAATGGATCAGCGAATATGAAATTTGAGTTTGTAACACAATGCTGTGTGATGTGGTAAAACATCCAAGCGAAGTGCATAAATTTTCATAAAATGTGGAATCAACTTTGGCAGCTAGGTTATGACCATGAATGAGATATTATATTTCCACTGTTCCAGCTGCTGCATATTTATGTGTCTTATGAGGAACTGTTTCCCAACTACAAAACCAAAGAAGGGGTAGGAGCAAAGGCTATTGTCAATTCAACCAAATGGATAACTAGTAACTATATATATATTATTTGAGTTTTCTAAATTTAATTCTCGCAGCATATTATCAAATAAATCAAATACTTGAATTACAAAATGAAAAGTTCAATAGAAAATTTTCTTTCTATATCCAGAAAAGGAAGTGTTTGAAATTTCTTATTAGCATGTACAATTGTGTATGGTGTTTTATTGATGTCACATTATGTTCTTTTACCGTTATACATGCAACTATATGCACACACTAATGGTAATAAAGGTATTACTTAAGATTAGAATTTGATACTTTGCATTCATTTACTGGATAAGTTCTTGTCATTAACTGAAAATTAAAGTGCCTTGCCACACTTTTACAATGTTTATGTTTTAGAGTCTTCAAACAATAGTTCAAATGATATATACATATAACTAGTACAGATATATCTCAAAATAGAGGTGGTCTGATGGTATGTCTGCCTATTATTTGAGGTTCAAATATCATGTTCAACTCCACTTTGAACAAAAAGGGTTTTTTATAGGTGACCAGATATGCTAACCTAGTCAGTCTAGCAAGTTTGATATAGTTTACAAGACATTGTTCAGAAAACCCGTTGCCAAATCATTTATGAGTCTAGCTTGGTGAAGTAACAAGATCCCAGAACCAGAAAAATGGGAACCAGGCATGAATCCCTGAAAGCAGAAATTAGAAAGCCACGAGGAAGTTGTAAAATATAATTTAAGAAATCAGTTAACTTGATATCAAATTATCTATAACCAGATTTCTGAAAGCTGCATGAAAATTACTAATTGAAGTTTTGTAAAGCTTCCATAAATAGGTTGGAAAATGAATATTGTTGAAATATTGTCAGAAAATCTGTTGCCATATCATTTAGGAGTCTATCTTGGTGAAGTAACAAGCTTCAACAGCAAATAAAATAAGAAACAGACATTCCTTGACAGCAGAAGTCAGAAAGCCACATAACTAACTTGATAGCAAATTATCTATAAGCATAATTCTGGAAACTGCATGAAAATTGCTGACTGATGTTTTGTAAAGCTTCCATGAAATGAGTTGGAGTATCAGTATTGTTTATTTTTCTCCCAGTATTATCCATTGTTTCATTATTTAGTACTTCTATATATATATATATTATCAAAACCTGTAATGTAGAAAAATACAACCTACCGATTCTTGTTCACTATTGCACCAGACAACTTGAAGAAGCCTTACAGGCATGTCGTTTATCATCATTTGTTGCATATTATTTTCTGGTTCAATTGACCCTTGAATAAATTGTATGGTTACAATCCAATAGTTTGGTCACAGAGCTCCTTTCTCTCTCCGCAAAAAGGATGAAGAATATTGAACATGTCTAGATCCCTTTCTGCTCAATTCTATTTCATATGTATTCTTGAGTTCTTCAAAAATGAGCAAACAGTACTAAATTTGTTCAGCAGTTAATTTTTACGGATTGGGCTAGCTGTCAGATATAGGTTTCACCTAAGTTGTTTATGGAAAATTTTTTATATCAAATTTGTTTCTCAGGTCTCTGTTGAAGATGTAATGAAGGCTATTCATCTGAAGTCCTTTGATTATCGAGTACTGAATCTTCTTTTGTACCAGTTGAGAAGAGAAAAGGTATTAATTCTAGCAAGTTTAGTCATTTCTATTACTTTTTTCATGAGCTAAATTATTGCTTCTCCCCTGGATGTAGCTTGAGAGAACTTGGTTGGTGCTATTGTGTTATATCCAGTAAAGAAAAATGCTACAGTGTTAGGTTATGTCAAATTTTTACTCCTTGACATCAGAGTCATTGTTCCTGTGTCTTGTAATCAATAAAATAATTTTATTTGACAACCTATCTTTTACTACAAATTTGGTAATGTATGCACTAATTCTGTTAGTACTTCCCTCATTTTCCATGATGCTGTTCTGAAGGTGAATGACTTGCATATGGAATTTCTGTCAATCTCAGAATTTCTAGTGGAAGTATCTGATGACCTGTAAGTGCTTTTCTTTTATGTTGTTTGAGCAATTTATTCTCAGTCCCAATGGAAAATTTGAGTTGCTTTTTACTATATTATGATGAAGAAATTTTTGTCAAAGAAATGGATGTTAAAATGTACAAGTCTTTCCCCTCTCTTGAAAAATACATTGGCATTATATTTGTATGCCATTGCAAATTCTAGAAGCCTCTGCTTAAGTTTCAGAAAGTTATCTATGCCTGCATGTTCTTGTGATATCACTCTAAGTAAGGCTGCTTGAGTGGTAAACTAATCCTTGTTAAGTTAGTACATATCTTCAGTCGATTTTTTTTTTCATTTTTTACATTTTTATTGGAATAGCTAATAATTTCAGCTTTGAACGTTACATTTTTTCCCTCCAACCATGATTGTTCCAATGAAATGCTGAGTCCACATTAATGCTTGTAGGTTTGACTATGAGGTGAGTGCATTTTATATATGAATTATATTCCATTTTACCTGCTCATATCTCATTGCTAAGAACCGTAATAACTCGTTTAGGATGACGTGCTGGAGAATAATTTCAATATTTTGCGCATGTTTGTCAGAATATATGGAGCTTCAACAGCCCCAGTTATGTTGGTGAGTAATTAAAGCAGTTTAGCCTTGTCTGATCTGTCTTTGCGTAGCAAGAGAGGGAACGTTGTGTAAGTTTATATTGAGGCAAATAATAACTGGACAGGCTGTAGCTTGTATGCCTAAACTTCGTTGGGATACAAGTGGTGTAGGCAGTATCAAAGGCATGCCAACAGCACTTGATTGCCTGACACTAAGGGTGGATGAATGATTGGTGTCTGGTTTTCCAAATTTGTAAGATTCATAGTTTTTGTAGCCTCTGAAAGAAAGACAACTTGAACAGTGAGTTATCTATACAACAAATATAAAGTGGTTCAGACTTGAGATCTCCTTTGTGAGGTGGAGGTCTCACATTTGAATCATAGGGAAGTGGCGGGTCTTATTGTAAAGTATTAAGCTACCCTCCATTTTGTAGGTCATTTTAATTCCAATATATAAAAAAAGATAAAAAAAAAAAAAGGGCTGAGCCTGAAGTAAAGGCAATTCTAAAGTCAAAATCTATATCTAAAATCTAACTTTTGCAGATATAACTGAACATGTGATCTTGTGAATTCGTAATGATTCTTGAAGTCAATTACCTAGTAATCTTCTTTGCAAGCTGTTTTTCCTTCCTCAGGCAAAGTGCATTGCCGAGGCTGAAGAGAAGTATGATTCTTTGCTGAAAACTTTGGAGCCCCAACTGTCCTCGAGTTACAAGAGGCGATGTGAGGAAGCCACTAAAGAAGGTAAAACTCCCTCCACTCAAGTTTGCATCATAAAAAGATCTGATGTTCGTTTAACCTGAAAATCAGGTGGGAAGGTATCTGGACATCCTCTTGGAACATGGAATATACCACCTCTGATTGTGGACGAAGAATTACACCGATTGAACTCTTTAAACTCTGGATGAATATTTGATTAGCTTGAATGCAGAACAGGTACGGGATGCCATGAGAGCCGTTGCTCTTTGATAGTTGACCTGTTTCTATATTTTGTTTCTTTCGCCTCATTTCAATCTAAAGCTTGTATTTGTTCGATAAAGTTGAAAACAATTTTTTTATCTTTAATTCCAAACTTGTTGGAATGGGCTATATGAATTTTTTATATGTATTTCTCTTTAATCTTCTCCATTAGCACCATTCATCATTAGTATATTTCACTTACTAACAGAAGCAAACTTATTGTGTGTGTGTGTATACATTTTAAAAGGAAAATTACTACGACTTACAAACGTATATATGATGGGATACAATTATAGAAGAGGTAGAAGGAAATGCATTGTGCCAAGGATATTTTGTCGCTAAGAGAATATATACACTAATAATAAAAGTAAGGGTAATATCACCTCATACTCATAGGCTGACACTGCAAATCAGGAGCTTGCTATGTGACGTGTACATAATTAGGGATGAGAGTCTGTGGGGTCCGGCTTTTATCACTAGCGAGGAGTACTGTATAGTTATTGGTTGCGTTGCGGCAGTCACTGCATCATCACCGTGAAATTCTCCATCGCATGTGGCCTTTTGTACCGTCTGATCCTCAAACGCAACTTATCACAACTCCCAAGGTCCCACCCTAAAATAATTCAGGAAAATATTTGTCCGTACTTAATAAATATATACATTACTTATCATTTAAAAAATTAATAAATTATTTTACTAATTTATCATTTTTCTTCAAATAAATTGTTAATAATTTTACCTAATTGATTTTTTTATCAGCAAAAGAATTAAATTTTATTAATTTAAACTGTCTAAAAAAACCTATTTTATCTAAATATTAATCCAAATCAATAGGCCCTTCACATACATCCAACCTAATTTGGATAACTTAAGTAAAAAAATTTGGTCAAAACATCAAAATTCACCTAAACTAAATATAATCAAATCTAAAACAAGAGGTGTACTAATCTATATCTATACCAACGATTAAACCTATTTCTTGAGATGAGAAATAATAAGAGAGAGTTAGCAAGCAAAAATCATAATAAGAAATTACTAAAAAATCAGCTCAATCAAATTATATCCAAGCTAAAAAAGGTGCAATCCCCTTTAACTCTTTTATTATTTATACAATGAAATTTCACCTGCTCCAACATAGTAAATTTTATATTCAGAAATTTTACCTAATTGATTGATATATGGACGAGCTCATACATTAAATATAGATAAATGAATGCGTTGAAAGAATGCTGCATATAGAAAAGTTTTTAGTTTTTTTAACAATTTATTTCTGAATATAAGATTTACTATGTTTTTACATTTACATTGCATTTATTTATTTATAGAGATACTATGATATAAACATATTATTATAGTGCCGCAATTTTAAGCACACTTATGCAGATTGGGTGTGGTCTAATCGATTTTTTCGTCGATTCGGTAAATTATTATATCCAGTTGTGTTATTTCTAATCCATTGAATTTTCTAAATATCAAAAAATAAATTTGCAAGCTAATAAAGTCCACTTTACAACAACGGGTAGGAAAAATAAATATCAGGCCTATAACACTGAATTATCCGTACTACTGGCTGATCAAATTATACAAATGGGAATGCAGTGTGATTGATTAGAGAAGTCAACAAAAAAGAACCGTTTTTTACTGTTTTTGGCGTTTCAGCTGTAAAAGCTTAACCTCAAAAATTTTACCTGTTTGAAGAGCTTTCTTTTTCTTTCGTTGGTTACTCTGCTAAAAGGTGTTTTTACATTGGGTAAATCACTATCACTCTCTCTCTGCTATTCATGGAGATGAGAGTGTGCATAAGCAAAATGACCGTCAATCTGAAAAAATCAAAGTGTAACAAATCAGGAACGATAGAAAAGGTAGAAAGATAAAAGAAAAGGAAAAAAAAAAATCAAAACAAACTTGAGTTTCATCTACATGGAAACAGAGTATAGATGTTCTTCTAATTACAAATTTCAAGTTACCCATTTCACCTGTTGATGTAAAAATTTGCATGTCCAGCATTTAGTAACAGTATATTACACTAAAAAGGACCACTGGTTGTCTCTGTAGATAGAGCCCTCCATCATCTTCATCGTCATCATTCAATGTTTTCATTTAGACATGCATGGAAAGATTTAATCATAACACTTGTACTTCGGTTGCCTTTTTGTTTAATAAACTTGAATAGTGTTTTCTATTATTTACTGGTAATACCCAAAATAGATTATATGATATATACCGTTTCTAACTTTCTATAATGTATAAACATCTTATATTCAAATGTACCGTATAGCCTATAAGATAATTGTTAGTCATTTTGGCAATTGCATTGAGGGGTGAGTATTACTTAATTGAATCGAGCCAAGCTGAATTAGCTCGATTTTGGTCCATTTAAATATATATTTTTATAGTAACTGAACCAAATGGTATAAAAACGAATCCAAAATAAATTGAATAGATTTGGTTGGATTTGAAATCAGTTATTTCAAAACAAATTTCTTCCTATTTTCTAGTTTTTGGTTGGGTAAATAGAATTTCCAATGAATTTGTAGATACGGGAATAAATGTATCTCTAGGCATGAGTTCACAGACAGACATTGGCATATGGTGTCTCTGTATTCTTTCTGCCAGGGTTTTAGATTCGTTCTTTTAATCTGCACAACAATGCTGTTAAAGACAATAAATGTTTTTTTTTTCAGAATTATTTCAACAATAATATTATAAAATTCAAAGGTAATATTAAAAATTAAAAATTAAAAATAATGAAACATAGGTTAAATGAAGAAATAAAGACTGAGATGGGACAAAATAATATTCCTCTCAGGCGTATTATTCAATATCTATCAATCATAGTCAAACTCAAAGTCTGAAAGTGAGTCTGTCTTTAATAAATGTTTCTATTTAATCTTTTTATATATTCCCAATCCTTTCACTTTCTACGCACCTACTGCTACGCAGCTTTAAACACTACAACAACAGTACAAACTACAAATACATCATAAATAAATAAATATTTATTTATTTATTTATACAATATCACTTCCTTTTTTTAAAAGAAAAAAATTATTTTTGACTCTGTATCAGATTACTCTCTCACAATATAAATCATTTACGGTATTAAAAATGCAATTAATTTCGTTAAATTGTGAAAAAGTTAAAAGTAATATGATCAAATTATTTTTTATCTAAAGGAAGAGTGAAAGTAGTTATTATATTTAATATAAATAAAGATAATATTAAAAAATATTATTTATTATTTCTTAAAATATTTAAAACTATTTATATTTTAAAAGAAGGGAACATGTTTTTATATTTAATTAATTATAAATTTGGTGTCTTAATTTTTTAAAATTTTAATGTCTCAATAAAAACCGTTTGCAATCAAATGTTTCTAACTCCAAAAAAAAAAGAATAGTCAGATGTCTTCGGCTTACAAAATAAGCTGAAAATACAAATAAAATGGAGATATTTCGGCTTACGATGCAAGCCGAAAACACAAATAGACTTATGTATGATTCACATTCCTTAATTAGGTTGTTTTCAATTTAACATAATAAATAAAAATCTATTTACCGTAATCAATAATAAAAAGAGCAAGTTGTATGATCAAGTGTATTTAATTTAGGGTTAAATGATCTACAAGATGTACTATGGACACTTTTTTTAATGTTTGATCATATTGGTAAATGTGAAAAAAAATCAAAATAGGAAATACCCACCTCTTAAGGTAAATTGGAGACTAATAATCAAGTCTAAACCCTAATTATTAGTATTTATTATTCACTTTAGTGTTAGATTTTCCCAATTTGTTTTTCCTCTCCTGTAACGTTCTTTTCACTTTTCTGCCACTGCCACCCTCTCTCTGTCTCTCTCTCTCTCTAATAGTAGCTAAGCTTGACCACCCACCAGGCCACCCCCACTTTATAGTACACTTACCTCACCATTTATGCACTGTCACTGCCTCTCATATCCATTAAAACCAACCAAATCCTTCTAGCAGAAAGAGTTTAGTTTAGGAAGAAGCATTGGCACCTGGGTTTTCATATTTCTACAATTTCTTAAGCTCTCCTAATTATTTATATAAATATATGTATATGTATAGTGGTGACATGAAATCTTTATTTTCATGAGTCATGAGTTTCCATCACCAATATCTTATAGTTATTGCAGCATTGTATCTCTTTCTTCTTCTTCTTCTTCTTCTCCTTTTTTCCCCATTCTCTTCCCTTAGTTATCAACATGGGGTAAGCCCTGATTAATTTAAATCTGTTATCTTTAATTAGTTTGCTCATATGGGTAACGGTTATTTTATTATTTTTGTGTAGAGTCTGTTGTTTGAGGAGAAAACAAGATTGGGTTCAACGCCACCGAGTTGCCACAACAAGTGCAATGGATGCCATCCATGTATGGCAGTTCAAGTGCCTACCATACCGAGTCACCACCGAGTCAAACCGAGTCATTTGGCCAAAAATGACCTTCAGCTATTTGACACATATCCTTCAGGTAACAGGTACTCCAATTATAAGCCACTGGGTTGGAAGTGTCACTGTGGTGGCCATTTTTACAATCCTTGATCTTCTTCAACTGTGCAATATATATCATTAGTTTCTTCATCATGTATATGTAAAAATATTTGAAAGTGAATAACTTATTGTCCGTACACACTTAATCTCTGTTCTAAGTGCATATAATTAATATGCATTTAATGAAATTTTGAGGCTAAATATAATTTGAAAAAATAAAAATAATGTAGATTTTGGAATTGTGGATAATTTATTTTTAATTTTATAAAGTTATTGATTAGGAAACATTGTGGCTCTTGTTGCTTTTTTTTTTTCTGCAAAGCACTCGTACCGGATACCACCTATTCCGGTTCGGAATTCTACGCAGTTTATTATTTTAATTTTTGGTATCTCTTTGTTTATTATTTTAAATGAATATAATATGGTAATTGTTCACCTTATCTTCTTGGGAATTACATGGATGGCCCATTTCAAGTTTTCAACCATTTTTCTTTTTCAACAATAAAACGAACCATCTCTGTCAAATTCACCAAAAATAAGTTGAACATGTTTCTGGGTAACCTCAAATTATTGAAGACTATACTGATGATAATGAATTCAGAGCATGCACTGGTGCCTAAAAATGGCAAATACACGTCAACGACCTAGAATTAGTAAATTAGTGTTGGATTGGGCATTCGGTTCAACCAAATCAAACTAACCTTAATCGAAATAACTAAACTGAACTGAATAGACATGAATAAATTTAATGCAACCAAATTATCATTTTATTTTATTTGGAAGCAATTTAAAAATATTAAATTTAATTTTTTTTTATACTGAAGGAAGGGACTAAACCCAAAAAAAAAATTAAAAACCAGGAAAAATCTTAGGCCAAGAAAATAATGGGGATTAAAAACTTCTTGGGATTAAGAAAATACCTTATTATTGATAATTTAAATGAAAAAAAATATGCATTCCCTTTAACAACCATAATATAAACTTCTGATACTGCCTTTGTTAATATTGATAAATATATTAATTGTTATATATTCCTTGAAATATAAGTTAATTTCTTATTCTTAATAGAGTTAATTGATATTCCTAATGGACTAGAATAAGGTAATTGTTATATATTTTTTGTGCAGGGTTTTTCATTTGAGAAGAAAGCGATATTAGACAGAGAATATAATTTCTAACGATGATGTTCATGTTGAAGATTTAATTAATGATGTTAAAATTAAAAAAAAATTAAATGTTCATCTTAAATATTGTAAATTAACTTTGCTTATTTTAATTTTCTAATAAATGTTATAAGATTAACTATTTATTTGATAATGATTTTATTATTTCTGTTCCAATCCAAGTTCAAGAGTTTGTAATATAATATGATAGGTTAAGTTTAAATAGGTTTTACATTTTTCTTATAAATAATATGAAAACGACATTGATATATTCTATTATTAGCCAAAAAATAATTATTATCTACGTGGCATTGACAATTCTGCTCTGATATTTTTTTTTTTGTATGGGTTTCCTTTACTCAAAACAGGATTATTATCATGCATATCCATAAAGGATAAATCTCGATGAGGTGTCTCATATTTGTCATTTCCATACACAAAAATCACAATATAACAAACAAGAAGAAGAAGCAGCAGAAGAAATTAAAAGATATGGCAGAAACAGGAGGAGGAGAGAAATTTACAGTCCCGATGATAATAGCAATGAAAGGGCATCCCGGCTCGGGCAAAACCACTTTGGCTCGCTCCTTGGCTTCTTCTCTCAAAATCCCTCTCATAGACAAAGACGACGTTCGTGACTGCACTTTTTTTCTCCAGAACTCATCGTCTGTACCTACCAAACTTCTCAACGACTTGTCGTATCATGTCGTTTGGCAAATCGCCTCTACTCAACTTCATCTTGGTCTCAGCGTTATAATTGATTCTCCTCTCTCGCGTAGGTCGCACCTCGATCAATTAATCCATTTGGCATCATCAGCTGACGCTCCCCTTGTGATTGTTGAATGTAAGCCGTTGGATGAGGATCAGTGGCGTCGAAGATTAGAACAACGCGGTGCGGGTGATGAAGCCAGTTGGCATAAACCTTCCACGTGGCAAGATTTGGAGAGGTTATTAGAAGGATATGGTGGGTGCACCGACTATGATGTGGGTGATGTACCGAAGCTTGTGGTGGACACTACAGCGGAGGTTGGGGTTAAAGAGCTCGTTTCTGGTGTGCTACAGTTTATTGCGTCTCATGCTCATGTGGAATCTTATAGTAAATAATGGAATTTAGAATCATAAAATTATTATTTAGCAAATATCGGGTCTTATTTCAGTTTCAATAAAAAATAAATTAGAGTGTTAGAAGCATTTTTAATGTCGCATACCTAAAAGTATTTTTCTTTATGTCACAGAGGCCCAAAGCAATAATAAAGTTTTAGTTAATATTAGCTGAAAGGACTAAATATAATTTTTTTTTATAATTACGGGTTATAAGAAAAATTACGCCCACTCTATAACTATTTCAAAGTCCTCAATAATTTATTTTTTTTTAATTTTAAAATCTGAATAATTATTTTTTAAACAATAGAAACCTATTCAGTGTATTAACTATTAAGTCAAATCTAACGGCAAATAGTGATTTAACTCGTATTTTTACATTTTATTTTAGTTATGCTTTTACCTCTGCCTAAAACTACGCCGTTTTATTATTTAACATTAAATCTCAGTCTATATTTGGGAGGCCAATTGTGTGTTGGACTGTTATGCTTTTAGGTATTGCATTTCAGTATTCCTTCTTTAAAAGAAAAAGGAAAGTAACTCAACTTGTGGACTTTAATTAGATGGGGGCCTGGGGTCGCTAACCATGTCATGGGCCTCCGTCATCATCCTTGATCCCTGTCCAGTGTCCAGGTTATTAAGTTTGTTTTGCAATGCTATATGCTTTTGATTTTTAACTCCACGCCTTCGCTCTACAGTCCCTCTGGCCAGTGCGGGACAAAAAACGGAAACATATGAACACTCATTTTTCAACTATCGTCAACCCCTAAACTGAAAAACAGAGAACTCTGTAAAAGTGCAATGTTCTAGGGGCACTTACAAGTTGGAAAGCTGGTAACTTGTAGCTTCCGATTCGCTGATTGTCAGGTAACTGTTCGAAATTTTTTTGTCCCAATATCTTTATTATGGATTTGGTTTTAGTGAGGATTTTCTCTTTGGTGATGGACGAAAGATATGAACCTGATCTCTAACTCATTCCTTTCTCCTTGACAAGCAGTCGGAGCATTTGTCTGAGAGAAACCCCTTTTTGCTTTGAATTTTCTGTTTTAATCACTTAGTTTTTATTTTTCATCTTTAATTTTGATGCGAGCATCATTGATTATGAAGTGTGCTATTTGTGAAAGTTCATTCTTTTCAATTGTTGAAATTTTATAGGAAATACTGGAAAATTGGACGTGAATTACAGTTGCAATGGAGTGCGTTGTACAAGGGATTATTGAGACACAGGTAGGTTATATTTTCTATACTAATTTACATTTTTATCTTAGAATGGGTTTTGTAATTAGTCTACCATACATTGATTCATTTGATATTCAATTCATGAGGGTTTGGTGAAGGTGTTGATAGGCAACTAATTTGTCTATGCTGCCTGATTTTTGTTATTTTTCTGTGATTGGTAAAATACTGAAACAGTATAAAGAGTTAAAACTTAAAACACATTTTCTCGTGGCTGGTATTCATGATGCTTCTAGGCTTGCATTCATTTGCACACACGGAGGCTTGCAGTCGTGATTTTTGAACTATTGATATCCTGAATTTTCCCTCTGGCAAATTTCTATTTTTATCATTTTCACATTTTTGGTTCTGCTAAAATATGAAATTTTTTAACCATTATGCCATTGGACAATAATGACTACTGATTTATTGTTTAATTTGGTTCAATATTTGTATTTATTTTTCTTTTGACATATTTTGTGGATTAAATTTTCTAGAGAGAGAAGTGATGATTATTATACAAATTGTCAATGCCTAAATGAGTGATATTGCTATTCTGAGAATTCATGCCATGATCTGGTGCATCCTTTCAGTATTTGGGTTTCTAGGCATTTTGATTGGAAAAGTGCCGTGTAATAAACAGAAAGATACTTTGTATAACAATTTTGATATCAGAATCATGGCGCTTTTTTTGAATGATTTTAAATCAAAATTAGAACTAAAAATTGTTGAATGCTTTTCACTGTCCAGAATACGAAATCTTGGATAAGTACTATTTGTTCAATAGTTTGCATATTTGTTTGTCTCTGCTGTCTGCTGATATTTTTAGTTACCATATTGTGATGCTATTTGCCTTTCTGTTCAAAATTGATGAATGCTTTGCATTTCAATTTGTGATGATTTAGTAATTAGGATAGTTTTCATGTTACCCCTCACAATATGCAAATATCAGTTAAAGGTCTACTGCTTAGTGCTTTGAGTTTTGGAAAGTTGAGCATTTTGTACTTTTTCTAATTCAAGTGTTCATATTGTGTACTTTGACATTTTTTGTATATTCCTGTATAGATTAAGATATCCATATGCAGAGAATGCATTTTTTTTTTCTACAGTTGAACCATTTTCAACATGGAAAGCATTATGCCTATCTCTCTTCAATGAGAAACTTGAATAATGTTGTTCATTGAAATTGTATCTAGCTTTCCGTAGCATTCTTCCTGCAAGGTGGTATACAACTATTGTTATGAGATGGAAGGGACATTTTAGAGATCATCGTAGTTGAAACCTTGGAATAGGTTATTGGTGGATGCATACATATTAAGATATGCCAATATGTGAAATGAGGTTATTTCTTTGGTTTTTATCTTTTCCTTTTCCTCGTAGTTAGTTCTATATCATCTTGATTTCTGGATTATGGATTGGAGCTAAATTAACTTGGTTTGTGTGGTTGTACTTGTACAACATGGTGAACATTGATTATTGTTGTGAATCAGCCAATGATCTTATTCATATCTCTGCTGCCTATCAATTCCTCTGCTAGAATTTGATATAATTTTTTCCTCTTGTTTTATATTGTAACATATATGTTGTTCTTGCAGCATGTTGAGGCCCTTGAGATTCTTCTTCAGGGTCTTTGTGGTGTTCATAGAGAACGCTTAAGGATCCATGACTTATGTTTGAAAAGTGGTCCAAACCTTGGTAAGTGAACAAACTTTTGGCACAGGAAGATATATACAAGATTTTAAACCATGTTATTTTATATCATCCTGTGCTGTATGTCAATTTATAATTCTAATTATGTTTTGAAATTTGAAATTACTGTTAAATATAAGTGGGCTCTTGTTTTATAGGTGGTGGAATCGAGTCTTGCTAATTCGGAATCCTATTTCTTTTGTTTCAGGACTTGTTGCTTCAGAAGTTCGACTTTTGTGTGACCTTGAGCAGCCTGAACCTACTTGGTAAAATATAGGGTTGGTCCAATTGCTTGTTGGATTTTGCTATATGTATACCTGCTTATGGAAACCTTATACCTTGTAGGACTGTTAAACATGTTGGAGGTGCAATGAGAGGTGCTGGTGCTGAGCAAATCTCAGTCCTGGTCAGGACTATGGTGGAAAGCAAAGCAAGCAAGAATGTGCTTCGTTTATTTCATGCACTTGGCTACAAATTGGACCATGAACTGCTGAGAGTTGGGTTTGCCTTCCATTTCCAAAGGGGTGCTCGGATAACTGTTACTGTGTCATCTGTTAATAAGATGCTAAAATTACATGCTACTGATGAGGCTGTCCCAGTAACTCCAGGCATACAATTGGTCGAAGTAACAGCCCCTGCAACCCCAGAAAATTATTCTGAAGTTGTTGCTGCAGTGTCATCCTTTTGTGAATATCTTGCACCGTAAGCTTCATGATCTTGAATGCGTAGTTGTCAATAGTCTGACCATACAAACTGCATTCCGCATTTGAATGTTTGGCTTATTGGTGCATGCTTAGACTCGCAAGACTTGTATTGTTTCAACCTGTGATTTGATCAATGAGTCTGTTTTGATTAGTAGGAGCATATGATAATTAGGATTAGTAAAACGGGAAAATCTCTATTCTCTCGATAACAGATTTAAAGATAGGATAAAAAGTCTAAAATTATAATCAAAATAGTTGAATACTCCTATAATCTTCGAGTATGATGTATTCTAATTAGTTGAGATTTGTTTGATATATTTGGCAGGCTTCTGCATTTGTCGAAACCCGGTGTTTCAACAGGCGTTGTTCCTACTGCTGCTGCTGCAGCAGCATCTCTTATGTCAGATGGTGGGGGCACAACCTTGTAGCAGCAATATGAAGTTCCATGAGATTAAAGGAAAAAAGATGTCTTTAAGAACACAAACAAGTTGAGGTGCCTATGGAACAACACGATGACCATGAAGCCTAAACCCCTCACTCTTTGCAAATAAATAGTTTTCTTCTCAGAGGTGCTTGAATTTCCTTTTAGGAATTGTAGCCAACATGGAGGGGGAAACTCAGGGTGTTGTCGTTCACTTCAATGCTCTTTTGCTGGACGGAAGCAAGGTGTGGGAATAGCTGCGCCTCATTTTGATTGTCAGGTGGAATAGTTCTAGTTTTTTCCTCCCCTTTTCAATGTATTAGCTGAAGATGAGGTTAGAATTAATTAAAGTTAGCCTAGATCAAGGTTTTTGCCGATTTTCGAATACTATTAGGTTGCAATTGAAAATTATCTTGCTCTGTAGCCTTGTTTACTTTATTCAATCTTTCTTTAAATTTAGGGATGACTGCTTGTCCTTTTAATTGAGTTATATATGGCGCAATTTCATATCCTTTGTGTTTTCCGACTGAAACAGATTCCGTAGGAGGTTACATGTTTTGCAAAATCTTGCAAAGAGGTTCCCAACGGTGTATCAATTGCGATTTCTAAAGTGGAATTATCTAATTAATGTAAGGATTGTCATTTTTTAAAGAAGGTTACGATCTTTTTGACAAAAGTGTGATCCTTGCATTTGGATTATGTATGTTTTTTTTTCCCTCTGAATTTTAAAAAATTTCAGGTCTTTAATATAAAGTAAAATCAAATTCAGAAGTTTCTTACAAGTGATGCTAAAGTTTAAAATTTTACAACAACCATGGCAATGGAGAAAGAAATGAGGAAGACAAATCAAGTTCAGAAATATTTGAGTGGTAGAGTAGTATTCTGTATTTGGATCTCACCATTAATCAATTAATATGTTATTTTCCCAATTAATATGTATTTGGATCTCACGCATTTTTTTTTGTAAAATCAGGAAGTGTTAATCTTATTGGACCGGACCGCAGAGCGTAATTTTTTTTTTTTTAGAATTTTTAACTCATCCAGTGAGTATGCTTTTCGGTATAATTTGTACACTCGTTCTTTAGGACGCTAACACGTTGAGTTTTGATACGAGACCAAATACTTCTTCCCAAAAAAAGCCCACGTCGTCCAATTTTTAACGGCGGTTTATTGGCACAGTAATAGCAATTACTGATTCGTAAGGGGGCAAGCAAAAATCCATCAAAAGCTAAAGCGATTAGGAGTGGCCGTAGCCACTCGAACAAAACCCGCCAAATTTCACATGTCGCAAAAACAATCACAGATTCACAAGATGATAACAAAATTCACAAAATACACTTAAAAAGCTAAGTAGTCATGGCGTCTATGCTTGCTTCTCACACCAATCTCTCCTCTCCATCTTCTTCTTCCCCAATTTCTCTTTCTCGTTCTTTCAGTTTCTTACTTAAGTCCCAAACACTCTGTTTCAGAACCAGAAAGCCAAGACGGAGGGTCCAATCTCATTCAGTCTCAGCTTCTTCTGCTTCTCTTGAAGCTCTAATCTTCGACTGTGATGGTGTCATATTAGAATCTGAGCATCTCCACCGTCAAGCCTATAACGACGCTTTTGCTCATTTCAATGTCCGTTGCTCTTCTCAGCTGCTCAATTGGGCTCCAGATTTCTACGATCAGCTCCAGAATCAAATCGGCGGCGGCAAACCTAAAATGCGATGGTCCTTTATCTCTCTCTTTCTCTAGGAACCGTAATTATTCTATTTGTTTGAGTTTTATTTAGTTAAGTGATCTATAGGTACTTCAAGGAGCATGGTTGGCCTTCTTCAACTATATTCGATACGCCTCCAGAGAATGATGAGAGTCGCGCCAAGTTAATCGATACTCTTCAGGTCTAATTAATGTTAATTTTAAGATATTCGCAAGCTATTATTGTACATCTCTCCTAAATTTGTGAATTTCTTTCCATTTCTGTTGTCTTAGGACTGGAAAACTGAAAGGTACAAAGAAATTATCAAATCTGGAACTGTAAGGAGGCGTTATTTTATGTATATTGTGAATTTTTTTTGAATTAATTCTCTTGAAACGTTTAGCTTTACTGGGGATGTTTTACAAAGAATGAAATCCTTTTGAGCAGGTGCAACCTCGACCTGGTGTTTTGCAATTGATGGATGAGGCCAGGGCTGCTGTAAGATAATACTAATACATAACACATTTTACCATTTTGAGAATTGCAACTTCCTTTTCTAATGGTACATAATTACATTGTCTATCTCATTGAAAAACTTGATGACGTGATCCTTATTACTATTATGGGTTTTGTTAACATCTATTTCCATGTGATTATTGGATTTTCATTTCCGTTAAAGAAATTTATTGCATTTCCAAAATTATGAGAATCATTGAGAATGTTTATCATCTTGTTTGATGGTTTTATATGTTTTTTGAATTGGTTTGTTATAGGGAAAAAAGCTAGCCGTTTGCTCTGCAGCAACCAAAAGTTCAGTTATACTGTGTCTTGAGAACCTTATAGGACTTGTAAGTCCATTCTTTAACACCATAGAATTAGAATCAGTATCCTCATTTTTTATGTTTCATAACCTCTACTGATCTGTTGTTTTTGCTTTTCACTTGTTGTAGGAGCGTTTTCATGGTCTTGACTGCTTCCTTGCGGGTTTGTTTACATTTTCTGATATGTAATTTGTTTAGTCAATTTTGGTCATAGGATAAATAACATGTTCCTCTACGTTGGAATCATATTGTTTTTCTTTTCTTTTTTTATTTTCGGTATAATCAGTTTGGTTTCTGTTAATCTTTGTTTGATCTGAGAGTTTGCTTATGACACACACTTATGCAGTTGGTAAACATTAAAATCTTATTTTATTTTCATGAAAAAATTGATACCTGAAGAGGAACATTGACATATACTATTCTGATAAATCTAACTGCAAATTTAAGTAAAGATACTGCCCATTTCTATCTGTTGATATGCCCGCTGCCCAATCCATTTTGATGGATGGATTTTAGGTTGATTTTGTCTGAGCTTTGAACATTTTCACTACATGATTTTTAAGAAACAAAATTCATTGCTTCTGCTGATTTTATTGATGACGCTGGCTGCCTCTTGTATTTTACATTTGCAGGTGACGATGTGAAGGAAAAAAAGCCTGATCCCTCGATTTATATTACAGCTGCTAAGGTAGTTAACATGATAAATATTAATCATAACTTATGCATATAAAGCAGGAAAGGAAGGGAAAACATAAATTGAGAAACAAAGAAAGTTTATCTTATGAATGCATCTTGACGATAAGTTCTGTAGACTCATCATGATCTGATGTATAGAATTTTATTCCTTGCAGAAGCTAGGTGTATCTGAGAGAGATTGTTTGGTGGTGGAGGATAGTGTTATTGGTCTACAGGTTCATATTATGTTTTTTGACTTGGATTGTCGTTTTCACTTTTATGTTTTGAGGAAATTAGGTTGGGTTCATAAACTAGTCAAATACTACTATACAAGCAACAACTATTTGCAGAGTGAAAGACATGTTGCATTTGATGATAACATTTCAATTTCTTTTTTGCCATTCCACGTTTAGAGAATGTATATTTGTTCGAGGACATGAATACCAAGTGATTAAGCCCTAAAAGAGACTAAACTTCATGTATGCAGGCAGCAACTAAAGCTGGGATGTCATGTATTATTACTTACACACCTTCAACAGCTGACCAGGTCAGTCATTTCCCTCTGTAGCTATCTTAAACAAGAAATATATTTGTTATTTGGTAGAAACTGAAAGGCAGATTATTGACCAGCATGCATTAACTTTTGATCAATTCAGGATTTTAAAGATGCCATAGCAATTTATCCTGATCTAAGTAAAGTGAGGTAGAGTATCCATTTGTTTATTTATTTAGTATATAGAATTCCCTGGCTTTTCTGCAGTCGAGTTTCATTCATCTGGTTCTAACGAATTCTGCAGATTAAAAGACTTGGAGTTATTGCTTCAGAATGTTGTTGCTGCCAGTTAGGGAATTCAACACGTTGCTTGGAATTATAGTTTAGACTTTTGCAGCTTTACAAAATGTTGGCTGTTTCTGATGAAACAATCATTTGAAATTGAAGGTATGATATTAACCATGATTTTTTTAATAGAATTATTTCTTTATTTGTCCCCAGGGAAAAAATAAATTGGACACATGAAAATATCTGTATCCTGTATGTATTCATTCATTATTCTGAAGCTGTACAGAATTGTGAAATGATTTTGCTGCAAAACAATAGACTTGAACTCTCACTTTTCTTTGAATAGTAATTTGATTCTATAATGCCATTATAAGGCAGATATTACAGGCAAGAAATCAGAAGTTGACCAGTTCAGTATCGTTGTTGTTGCATTTTTATTTTAAGAGATGATGGTTTGGTTAGTTTTATTTATTGTCATAATTTTTTAACACTACTTATATTTCATATTAATTTATTATTATTATTATTAAAATTTCATCGTATTAATACTTATATTTACATCTATCTTGTCGTTTCAGATTAATAAATAAAATAAGGGTAATAATGTAATTACATTATTTAGACCTTCCTGGAATAATGTAAAATAAGGGTAATAATGTAATACTATATCAGGCAACCTTCCTGAGCTCTTAGTTACATAAGAACAATAACCTGGACTCTATTTAGACAAGCCAATTCAATTTTGACAATCTCTATTCAAACTTGGAATTAAAGGCTTTCATATAATCATAGCTTGAAATTATCTCTCTTGAATCATTTTACGAAACAGCAATTTTGTAGTTTCAAGATTTGACTGGAAAATTTCACGTGTCAGACTAATTCTCTATTTGGTGAACAAAACGTCTTGTCCTCTCAATTATTTTCCATTTTTTTTCTCCAAAACGAAAATGACTGAATTTTGTCATAAACTTAATATCTAGCAAAGTACATAACAAAACCACAGTCGTCAAATTATAAATTTATTCTCTTTAAAATTTAATAAAATATTAATAAATTAGGTAATTTTGCCAAACATACTTTAAACTAAAAATATTTTTAACTAACCTCAAAGTTACTCTTTAAAAAAGCTTTAAATAAAGCCTTTGGGACTATTATACTTGATCCAAATATTTTATAAAAAGGAAAATCATTATTTTGTCATTATATTTTCAAAATACATGACTTTGTCTTTGCATTTTCAGAAATATATAGTTTTGTTCATATCTTTTTCCCTATTACATCTTTTTATTAATTTTATACTGTTTATGTTATATTTAGGAAGAGATTAGTAAATATTAGCAAATACAGGGACAAAATAGTTATTAAATTAGTTAATTTTCACAAAATTTAAGGATAAAATAGTAATTTAAAATCCAATGGATTTTTTTTTTCTGAGAAAAGCTGGAAACTTCATTAGATAAGCAAAGCATCAGAGGCCAAAATGGCACAAATAGCAGCTGGAATTGAACTCCAGACTGTAAGGCTAGCATCTAAACACGCCACACCTGCTAAAGCATGAGCAGCGGTGTTTGCTCTCCTACCAACCCAAACTACTGAACTGACCTCAGCATCTATAACAAGATGTTTACAATCATTAATTAAGAGACCAAAATCAAAAAAATCTTCAACTGCAGAATTCATTGCTGTGACTATTTCCTGAGCATCCATTTCAAGTTGAACAGCGCCTAACGGATGGGACTTTATCCAAGCAACAACTTCTCTCAATCCAATCAACTCTGCCATACGTGCTGAGTTAACTCCACGAAAAGGACGTGATAAACCAATCACAAAACGCCCAGAAGTATCTCTAACAACGGCTGCAAAACCACCAGACCCATCTACTGCATTGTAAGAAGCGTCTACATTACGCTTCAAAGTTGCAGCATCTGGGGACACCATTTCATAGCAGCTTTGCGAAATGGATTTATATTTTATTTTTTGGTAAATCAATTGCGAAATGTTTTTCTATTTCTAGAATAACCGATATATGTTTTACATCGTCTATGTGAAAATTTTCAAATGATGAAAAATTATAGAAGAATTGGTAGAAGGATATAACAGTGTATAACAAAAGATAAGAACAAAATTATATTTTGATAAGAATGCAGAGGCAATATTATTTTATTATAACAAAGGTAAAATCATAATTTTACTTTTACAAAATCAATAAATCCAATAGAAGTACAATTCGGACATATTACTCTATAAATACGTTAAATTGGTTGGAAGAAAATATGAAACTCACACTACACCGAACACAAAAATTCTGAGTGCTTTCAACTGCTACACTACTTCATCAGTTCAGACAAAGATATTGCCTGAACTAGGAAAGCTTTCCCAATACAAAAGAAGAAACAAAAAGGAAAAATTAAGAAATGAGTGCAGTTAAAGTTCTCAAAAAACCTCACATAGTATGTGTCCCATATCCATTACAAGGCCATGTAACCCCAATGATGCAACTGGCCAAGCTTTTACACTCAAATGGCTTTTACATAACCTTTGTTAACACAGAGTTCAACCACAGACGTCTAATCCGGTCTAGAGGACCGGATTCCGTTAAGGGTTTGCCGGATTTTCGATTTGAGACTATACCGGACGGTCTGCCAGTGCCACCAGATGATTCTGATGCAACACAAGATGTTCCTTCCTTGTGCGATGCAACTAGAAAGAATTGTTTAGCTCCATTTAAAGAGTTGATCAACAAGTTAAATTTATTATCTTATAATAGTGATGTTGTGCCTCGTGTTAGTTGCATAATTTCAGATGGTGTTATGAGTTTTGGAATCAAAGCTGGAGAAGAGTTAAATATACATCAGGTTCAGTTTTGGACTGCCTCAGCTTGCAGTTTCATGGCTTATTTACACTATAGTGAACTCAAAAGAAGAGGTCTCCTCCCACATCAAGGTACATCTTTCTGGGTTTCCATATATTGATTGAGCTGTTTTCAAAATTGAAATAGAAATCAATTTGTCCTCTGGATTTACTGAGTGGGATAAAAAATGTCAGATTTAGTGTTTTCAGCTAATTTAACATTTGAATTTATTTAAAGATTAAAAACTCAGATTTAACATTTTGGATTAATTTAGGCACTGAATTTATTTAAAATGATTAAAAATATAATATTTAACATTTTGGGTCAATTTAGTTATTAATTCTTCACTCTAATTATGTCACGACCCAAAACCGTGGGCCGGACCGGCACTAGGACCTAGATAAGCTTAAGGCCCCGAGGTCCGTAGTAAGCCTAAACTATAAAAATCCATTTCTATTATCATTTGATTAAGGGAATAGTAAGCCTATATTATGACATTATTCATAAATTAATCAGAGTTAACATTTCCTTAGTATTAAATACTGTTCACAGCTCGGGCCCATATCCATTTAATAAAAATATATTCTCATGTAAATATTTATTTGTTATAATATGATCAAACTATTTCTATTATATAGTCTCCAAATATTCAAAAAGAACACTCCACAATTTATTTATAACCACATAATAATTTCTTTTACATAATCAAATATTAATTAAACATTCTAACTGCGGAGTTAAATAAAATGTGCGGAAAATCACAAATATTAACAGATAATTCATACTAACATGTTCGAATCTCTGCGGAGAAGGAAACAGAGTCTTATAAACCAACGGTACTTTTATTTCCTGAAAAATGTTTATGGAAGGGGGGTGAGTTTCACTAAACTCAGTGAATAATAATAAATAATGCAAATCCACACATTCAGGCAGTATGCTTTCACAATATATAAAATGG